>JAULBU010090776.1:0-27349 GCA_032358235.1 Odonthalia washingtoniensis
CTCTCCATCACTATATATACTATGTATAGTGATGGTGATAGTAGTATAGAAAACCGTACCGATGATAGTATCGTCGCCACGGTTTTCTAAATTTATCCGTTTGGTTTCGACACTTCTTGCCTGCCACTTTTGTTCTTCGTTTCTTATGACCTCATCTATTGTGTTATCAGATTCTCCGGTGATATTCCTCTAATTTCCTCATCTATCCTTATGTTCGTGTAATGCAATATCAACACTGCACCGGAAATTTGCGATGAAACTTCGTTTTCATCTTAACGTATAGCATTTAAAAATAGTGCATACTGCTTCTTCAATGTTGCAAAGTAATCAATCACTTCCTTCCGTGCGGTAGTATATGCAACTTTCAGAGTTCGTTCATCAACATTGTCTCCTTTGCCGTTCGGTTAAATAAATAATGGCCACTTTTTTTATTCCCGTCCACAATAAAATGGAACAAGTGTCTTTATATACATGAAGGCGTTATATGATATCCTGTTTTGTGCACCAAGTTAGAATCCGATCGAAATAATTCAGTTATAAAAGAAGAATAAATAAGGGGATTCTCCACTTCATTTCCAGTACATGAAAATGTTGAGCACGACCAGCAATACCTGTCATAGTCCGTCCATACTTTCACTGTACAGTTCTGAATGTCTCGCATAGCATCGTATAAATTTCCGTTTCGGTTAGTTACTTTCCCTCCCATGTTGACAATGCCAAGAAATCCGGCGAAACATGGGAACTCATTCATATTGAAATTTGTTTCAATTTTCAACAATTCCGTTGAAGATGGTCACCGGTTTAAGAAGAAATAGTCGTTTCGGAAAATTGGGACAGAACAAAATGTTAATGCATATTTCCTTACCTAATTGGATTTTATCATATAATTATCACTTCCAACGGTTTCATACAGCCCTGGCCGTACAGCGGAAAGTGCTGCTACCAGTACTTCCTCAGTTGAAACTGAATATTCTGTTGTATATTCAACATACCCACTTGTCCCCCAGTATTCCGAACGGTGTTCACGACTTCATCTCAAAAACGGCTGAACAGTTATTTTTAAATACAAAACATTTGCTGAAATATCCAATCGGTACAGACATATTCTCTGAGAATGAAAATAATCACCGTATCCTTCGATATCTCATTCCATGTTTGTCTTCCTAAATCTTCCGGATCGTTGTTTATGTTGTCTTCTTCATAACTGTCTAAATATTCCAATTTTATTTCTACAGTACGCGGTGATCTTCATATTGTAGCTCAATTGCTACGTCTATTAAATGTTCTAGTCGTTTTCTCATCTCGCTACTACGCTTGTAAATTACGTGAAAGTTTCTATTGCCATTACTACACGCTGACATCGCCGAATTGTTTTCCGTCATCGGATTACTTTCGATCTTCCGTTGCTTTTCTTTTATTGTCGATTGAACAACTTCCACTTCTCCAACAGTCACCAGAATAGAAAAATTGGAGGACGGTCACAGAAAATTCAAATTGCACGTACAAATTCTGTCACGGATGTACACCCATGTATTTTTTATGAAGAACTATATTTCCGCCATGATCATCGTAAGGAAGTATAAATACAGCATTTTTCCTATGTATACATACACTACAGGAAAACGTATCATACTCTCCCCAGCTTTAAACTTTCTCAAATGTCTTGCCATGCACAGTACTAAAAATGTACGTTTCAAATGGCATTTCGTTCCTCATTTTTAAATTTTCACATCCGCTACGGTGATTGGTTACATAATTACGGGACGTACAAACTACGTACATGAACAAATGCAACACAAGCGCTTTAATTGCCAATTAATTCGAACTCAACACTGACCCGTACCCATTATGTACGTGTTTCACTGTTCTATATGCACCATTGTATACAAAACAAGTACTTTTTTCGAACTCAGCACCTCTAACTGGAGATTCCCTCATAACTGAAGATGAACGTTGCAATGTGACACTCTCAATCGTAGGTGACTTTATTATCATAAAGTGCTGTGTCAAATATAGAAGTATCCTAAATTAATTCTATTACACAAATGTTGCGCCTCCCATCTCATCTCACGGTGGCTGGATAAATCAGGTACTCTATATAGATTCATACGCGGCACATTGTAATCATCCAACCACATGTCATTTTGCATTAATACCATACCGTGTGAAATACACTCAGTACTGTACTTGTTTGATACAAGTGTAACATGAACTATGATTTCCAACTCCCCTATCGTGATTTTGATCGAATACTAAAAGGAAACTCCCATCTGACTTCTCTTTCTCATGCACCTCGTCAACGGAACCATTCAAACCATCACCGATATTCAACTTGAAGATAATCTTCTTCATCAGGTCATTGCACATTTTCGGCCACAACCTTTTCATCAATAGATCTGCGAGGTAGTCTTCAGTCGGCATTTAATCAAAGAGTATCTTATCCCTTATGAAATTTTCACGTAGCTATTGATTCGTAACACCAATATGCCTAGACGATAGAAATCGTCTTTTACTCTTGGACAAAACGAGGCAGGCCATATTATCCTCATGTACCACAGTGGCTCCCAATTGGTTTTCATCAAAACTATGGAGCAATAAGTGGATCCATATGATCATTCTAGGAGCAGAGTCTGCTGCAACGTACTCAGATTCATATGTTCTATGCACTATAATAGTTTGATTATTCGAATTGTAATCAATCAGAAACACTCCAACATAAATACGTCAGCCTTTTTTACACCTTCACGTTATCAAATCATCATCCGACGACACATCTCCGAATACATGAAGCTTATTAGACATAAAACACTTACCGGAGAACAATTCATAATTGGTAGTTCCATATAGATATATAGGTATCCCTTTAAGAGAGCGCCAATTAAATTCATGTCTGCTTGCCACGAAGGGAGCCAATTCAACAACTGGGTGCGACATATCAGGCATTGTGCTCACACATAGATAAATAAATAAACCAATCCACTAACGGAACCGGAAATTTCAATTTTCTATTTCCTGGCTGGAATGCCAACTCCGTTGCATATTTACCCGCAGGCATCGGCAGCGTTTAAATTTTGGAATCTTTCATCGGAAATATATGCAATATCTTGTCAACTTAAGTACTCTATTTCCTATATATGCCTTCTAGATGGGTGATGATGTTTATTCCAATTACACAACTTCACAGCACCCAAATACTTCATCTCAAATCTTCCCATCTCGTCCTTACTATAAGACAATTCGCTTCTCAAATCTACTATATTTGATAAGCGTACTCTATTTTGTAGACATTAGGAGAATGAAATCAACGTATATCATTACACGTAGTTCCAATTAATTGTCTTTGCAAAGTGTGTATAGACACGAGTCGTTCTTGCTCGTTTTCATCTCACATTTATTATTTAATAATTCATCAAGTTTAAGGTTCCACATTCGGGACGATTTCTTTAAACAAAACAATACTTTCAACAAACGAAACAACTTTCCCATTTTCTCATACCCGGGTTTTGGCTTTACGAATATCGCATCATCATTTAGCGCGTAATTCAAAAAAACCGTGTTATCATCCATCTGATGCGGTTGTAACTTCAGCTTCACTACAAGTGACATAATCACACGCAATGTTGACATTATAAAAACTGAATCGTCGGTATGTTGTATTCGATACCGTGGATCTGCATGTAACCCTTTATTACCCGCCTCGCTTTATACTTTGTCACATGGACTTTCTCGTCTTACTTGCTATTTAAAACCCACTTTGTTTTGATTTTCTTCCTTTTCGTGGGCGTATCCACCAAATAATATACTCCTAAGTTATTCACCCCAAAAAATTACTGATGGCATGCTCGTTTCCAGTATTCAGCCTGTCGATTCGCATTTCCTCCCTGTATGTAGCTCGTGTGTATACATATCACATCACCTCATCCGCTATTAGCGCTGCTTTCTTATTCTTCTGCTTAAACCATTTCGATTCATTTACCTCGTTTTCTTATTACATCAAACGTTTGTTCTTCTTGTGCGGTAATATGTTTGGATCAATCTTCATGTGGGAAATATATGTAAAGCTTCTTTTCAAACATCTCCCTGTTAAATATAATCTTTCACATGTTAAAGACCTCTGACGATTCGTATCTGCTGTGGCCTCCTAAGCAGGATTGTTTCTCTGAAGATTCATTTTACTGATTTTAGTAATCACTATTACGTCTGTGTTTTACGTCTGTGTTTAGGGAAATGAATGCCTACTTCCAAGAGGTGAATGTGTATGGATGTACACGGGAAAAATTCATATTTTTTGGCGATATGATGGCCAGCATTGAGAGAATCGTAGGCGGGACATTCAAACATAGTGGGTTTTTCTCAGTACATTCATATTGCCCAAAACATGGAAAATGTATGAAAGCCGGAAAATAAGTGTTTGTAGTTACGTGCGGTTCCGAACATTAACGGAAAATAATTGTAAGAGTCGCTATTTTGTTCTTTTCTGTTGTTTTTTATTTCGTTTTATTCAGTGAGTGGTAACAGCAGTGCGTTTATGGCCACTAGAAATATATAAAATTACACATCAATGCATGAAATCAATATGTGTACGGAATGAATGCCAGCATTCAAGAGCTGAAAGAGTTCTATTCGCATTCACCTCTGACTTTCAGGGAATATATCATACAAGCAGCCGGCCATTGTGCACTGACAGTCTCAGGGACTTGTACAGGACACTCTGAGTGTGTCCGTTACAAGTGCGTTGGAAAAGGGATCAGTTGGCCACCAGTCATGCTTGAAAATATCTATTTAAGGGGGCTGTATACATCAAATTCATATCAATATATTTTCATTTATTCTCATGTGAACAAAGCGTGTAGGGCTATTTCTCCCCCGTAGTGAAAAGGAAGGAAATCGTTTACGATTTGGCATGGGTAGAGATGCAGAAAATGACATCCTGGCCCTCACTAGGTCGTAGATGGTTATCTTCTTTTTCATATTTGGGGAGAATGTAACGAATTCTTGTACGAGAATTCTTCCTCTAGTGATAAATGCATGAAATCATTGCCATTTGTCGAATTTTGGGATGCAGAAAATATATTCTGGCCCTCACTGGTTCATGAATGGTTATCTCTTTTCTCATATTTTGGGACAATGTGTCATATTGTTTTGAGGGTTGATTATCCTGTTTCTTTTCTGTTCTCATTTTCCGTGTTATTCAGTGCCTCTAGTGATCTTAATTGCATTGAATCAACGAAGGCTGACTGCTGAAGTGTCTGATACTGATGATTCATGTAATTGAGTACGATTTTGTTGATTACTTAGTACACTTTGAGATAGTATTCGTATTTTTCACAGTTTCTAGTCTCGGAACAGTTGTGTGTAGAAAATCATGCGTGATTTGGTTGGATACTGGAACAAGATAATAACGTTAACGATATTTGTACGGGAATATATAGTATCGGATATATATATATACTGTACTGTTGCAAGTGAATTACTAGACAGTTTTGGTCACCTAATACATGGTTTCCACGAATAAGTAGAAACAAACATTGACACGATTAACACCAATCTGATTGGCTCATCTGGATAAGCCGCCGCCAACCAGATCAACAAATCACAACAAATCACACGTTTATAAGCTTCTGTAGTCAAGGACCATCACTGTCTGTTATTCTCATTTGATATTCTCATTTGATATTCTCATTATTATAAGAATACCTCTTGCACCTTTCTATTTTTCCTTTCTCTTTTCCTTACTTTTAAACGTTCAATACTTAAACTTCGTGTTTTCTTATTTTTATCTACCAAGGTGTAGACACCCTGATCATAGGTCAACGATCAGGTATAGATACCTGCTCGCGCACGTCCTACCTTTCGCTAATAAACGGTGTACATACAGTTTGGACATATACGCTTGGTAACCGTATTTTTTTCTCTCATCGCTCGTTCTGCTCAAAGTCCGATTCGCTACTCGTCCTCCTTAACCTCTTTCTTCCTCCTCGCTCCTTTGAATTCGATACATGCTCACCCTCTGACCTACTGTAGGCTACCTTCCAAATCCACATCACGATCCAATCCAAATCCACATCACGATCCACCCTAAAATCCCCATAACGGCTCACTCTACAATCCATACCGTTCCCCATTCCACACAACCACACCACAATTGTGACATACTTGACACTATACTAAACCAAGATGCCGATTTCCATCGTTCAATGGGCGTCCGTACGTAGTTTACACGTATAGTTTGACACATGTAACAATATATACGAAATATTTGGTAGTGCATGGCGCTGATGAATTATGGGGAAAAGATCTATTTGTTTATACAATGAGATAAATATGATAATTCTATTGACGGAAAAGACAGATCTAAAAATTACTAATCAGCTTCAACATGATGAACATGATCCTTACCGTAAGCAAGGGAAAAAACAATCCTCGTCCATTGCTTTGTGAGCTAATAGCAGAATCTCCAAAGTTTTGTACGAAATCACTTCTTCGTCAGTTCTCAACTTCTTATTCTGTGCGAAAATTCAATTTTCAGTCGTTGGATTTGCAGCTCTTTCCGTAGCAGATGATTTGCAATAACTGACATATTTCCACTCGCTGTAAAATACGATATACGCCGCCTGTTCTGATAGATACTTAGTTCTTAAAGTCTCTTTCATTCAATTTTTCTTCAGAGGTAGCTCTGTATTTTTTAGAATGTATTATGTCTCGTGAAACTTCTCTGCCTTTTCCCTTCCAGGTTAGGGTTTTTTCTGTTTTCATTTAACTAGGAGATAGGTAAAAGCCCGATCATGCACTGTATCAGCCGCATTTGGCCTTACCGACACTAATTAACTGTGATACATCCACTCTTTGAACGCATTCACTGCCAATGTTTTTAAAGTTTGGGTTACTATTTTCTGTTCCCATTTTTGATGGGTTATCTAAGAACGTAGAATTGCTCTTGATTGTGTTGCTCCATCTCCATCACCTTTGGTATTCGATTAAAGACTTTTTTAGCATGTTTAAAACTTTTTATATGTGATAAGGGGTCATTATCGTGTACTGGTTTGTTTGCAACCCGTCAAAATGGTAGTCGATATTCACTCTGCTGCTTCTGATCCTCATACAAAAAAAATCTATACAATTAACATTTTTATGTGTCCATTGAACAATTTTAGACAGAAGAGAGTGCATTGATGCAATACATGTATCTAAAATAGATTGCACACAAAATACAAGGTACTTGTATTTTGTGTGCAATCTATTTTAGATACAATACAAATACCTTGAAAATATCTAACAATATGATTCCCGTAAGTATGCGCCGTATACTTACGGGAATCATATTGTTAGATATTTTCAAGGTATTTGTTTTTGTATTGGTAGTTATATCTGTCAAAATGGACCCCCAATACTGCAATTTGTTGTAAACGTTGACCAACTTGTTCCTTAGCTGCATATCTATTAAATAATCCATCTCATACTCTACAAATAATATTATAATCTATTTCAATAGATAGAATGTTACCCAATCTGTTACGGGATACGGAAGTTTTCACCTCTACTGTTGCAACTGCCAAACATATTTAATCCAAATTTATTCCTCTCCATCCATGTGTATATATATAGATTAAATGAATTATCATCTACATCAAATGTAGCAATCCCATCAGGCAAACAATCAATGTATTCTTCACCAGTCCTACCAATCATTCCCATATCGAAACAAATACATACTAGACCAAAATTTGATAGTGCAGAAATGACTTCATTCTTCGTTGTAGAACCACGCATCATACACTCCGTGCTTCTTTCATATAACAACCGGGTTGATAACAATCCATCCATTCCTTTGATGTCTATTCCAGACCTCATATTCTAACCGTATAGTAGTTCTGTAATTTGTTACTGAACTTAGAATGAGACCAGCATTAGTTTCAGTTACTCGAAATTGTCGGAGAATAAGCCATTCTGCTGATCTCTGACCAATAGTCAGAATATTAAAATTTTCACTAATGAAGAGTCTACTTTTTGTTGAATAGAATCGTCATGAGAAATCGTTGATGAAGCAGTTTTGACACCAATCAATCATTTTGTAGAAAAGAAAAATTTCTAAGTATTGGATCCTGGAATTCCAACCCAGTAATCATATTTGTATCTATATCTGTAGGAGCATCAAATTGAAACCACATAACTTTGTAGAACTGTTCTGTTCTGAGTCTCCGAACTGCAATTGCAGAAATATTACTACCGGAACCAGAAAACTGTTTTGTACATGACTCATGCGACATTTCGGAAATGTGTCAGGTCCCTGTTCTGGAACATCATCTATAACGAACGGTCTTTTCCTATGAAAATGATACCCATCACCGTTACTATTCGTGGTTTCGCCATTGCCATTAATCTCGGAATCATTTACCATCTCAGCTTTTGTACTGTTGCTTGCAGGAGTACTGAAGTAACCTAATTGATTACTATTAGTAATGACAGGAGAGACTATTTGTTTGATTACTAAATGGTTTTGAACGTTTTCATTTTTATTTTCGAATGTTTCAATTTGGTCCTCTCTGTCTGATTGTAAGTATGAATTTCCCACAAAATGATAGCAAAGACGAAAATGCTCTGGAAGAACAAATATGCTACTTATTCCGAGATCAGATCACATTTCCATCATACTCTCCTTCCCATAGCCCCTTTCAGTTGTTACTACCAGCCCATTCAAAGCACTGTCCCCTCTTCCTTCTGTCAGTACCTTAAAAAACCTTTGTATAGAACCATACAAGCTATCTCCTCTTCTCTTAAACCTTATTTCTAGTTCAACTCTAAAAATCATCACCAATGACATCCGCAGCATGACCTTCTTTGTCAGCCTTCCTCTGCAAAATCATCTTCACTTGAATATTCAACCACAGAACCCATGCAAGAGTTCATCATCTATATTTGCACCTTCTCATCTCCTCTTCCAAGCAGTATGTGAATTATATCAATAAAACGCAGCCCCTGCAAGCTTAGTCCGGTAAAACATCTCACTTTTTCCTTCCCTGACCATCATATGTACAAATCAATCCCTTTCCCCATGCATTGAAAATATTACACAGCCTATGGTTTCTTCATATGACATGTACCATGCTGCTGTACAGAATGTTTACTTCGGCCACCCTTACACATGCTAAGCTTCGTGCTCAGTTACCTGTTTTCAGGTAAATCTCTCAAACATCATCCTTCAATCCCTCCTACATATATTTTACCACTCCTTCTTTTCCCCTCTATTTCCTTCCCCCTTCCCCCCGCCATCCCATGCGCCGCAATTGACACAGATCATTCCACTAAAATGCGAGATCAGGCAGCAGAAGCAAAATTTTAAAGAACCACGCCACTTACGCCAGAATAAATCTTCAAAAGGGATGAATTCGCGCGAATAACCACAACAAGAATCGCCCATTCACTTCCGAAAAAACAGCCGAAACCGCACGATGCGGACGCGATTGTTTTACTATTTATCACCACCTTTGCAACAAAGCAACTAGAAGGACTTCATCAAGAATCTTCTACAACTACTCATCTGAATCCTCGGTGAATACAGAGGACATTTGACAATTCCAAAGATTCATTTAGAAGAAGAAAAGTACCAGCAGTTTCTCAAAGGTTTGCACACTGCGATGTTGTCTTACTGGCGGGATGACTTAAAAACGCCAACGCCATTATTGTGTTATGTGAATACATTTCAAATAACAGCGTTCTAAATTACAAAATAATAACAGGCAGATCTTCTCATATTTTTATCGCACATATCAAATGTACATTCCGTATCTTCACCATCATTGCATCTTCGAAACCCGTCTAAATTCAGTCGGATAGCACCCGTCACGCATCTACTCAGCGCTTTTTACCTCGGAAGATTAAATTTGTTACATATCTTATCTCTCTCATAAACTCCAACCTCTTTCCGCTCCAACCAATACAGATCAAAAACCTTCCGGTACACTTGATAAATCATATCATCGAGGATTTTAAATTTGTATAGGTCTTTGACTATATAATTCTGCGACCGCGACATATGGCTCGCCCAATGGGTTTCACATGGAGCTTCGCGGTGGCGCAAAAGTTCGTGGAAACTTTGTGAGAATGTCACTCCTCATCTTAAGGCAATACGTGTTACGTATTCTGCCAAATTAACAGCTAATCTTCTTGGAAACTGATTCCGCACCTTTCATAAGCACATCGGGTAACCTCGCGTTTCACTCCATTGACGATGTCTAAAAGGTAATGGCGAATAGGCCAACTTAGGTGACCCTCCGATGGTATAGTATACTATGAAATTTTGTTAAATCGCAGCACCTGTCCATAAACTTCAAACAGGCTTCCAGAAACCAAAAACAAACATATTCGATTTTATCAGCATGGTAATCAGATTACGATATTTCTGTATTTTTCTAAACCATAAATACTTTCGACAGTCATCTAGGATATCAAACAGCAGAGTTTGCGGACGATCATGGTCACCAAATAGAAAAGCTGCGTTCGAAGAATAATATGGCCGACATTGATCACATGGTCCGTGCTTTCCATTTTCAACTTAATCTTCAAATACCCAACCTTGCATTTCGTAGCATTAAACAGTACAATGACACCCTCTATCGCTTTTAACCCATTGGCTGTAGAACACAAATAACTGTAGCGTGCTTTGGCAGTTATTTCAATTATTTCCATCTATATATACGCAACAATGCACTCACTCATCATAGCATTTAAGGTTTCCAGGCGTGCAGATACTGTGGCTTTCACTACAACAGTATGCGCGATTGCATACAATCTTTGGGCAAAAATAATAGCAAACAACTAACTCATCGCCAAAACACGACCCACAATTGGATAAATTCGTCAGAAAAGCTGTCTAGAGCACAGCTATACATCAAAAATGGGGAAAAGGTAGTAGGTGGATAAATCAGCCGTGGACCATATCAATGAACTGGAAATTAGCACTGCTGTGTCGGTACTTTACTGGATATCTAGACGCGAGGCTCTCGCGAAACGGGTCGTTCCGTTAACAGGTTCGGCAGTGACACTAGGGACTATCACTAAAGGTCGCTCATCTAGTTTTGGAATTCTACTCTGATGTAGATGTTTTGTAGCGCTCTTCCTCACGCAATCGATTACGGTTAGTATTATTACATATCCGATGAAAGGAGAATCCAGCAGATGCATCTCCGCGTAAGGCTAAAAGTAAATATGAAGTTACATCAATATTTTGCTTAGTTTTGGTTTAATTACTACTTGTGGTACAATATGGAGTCCATCTACCAGCACGCTGACCTAGATGGCAACGTCGTATTTACAAAATTTTCAAGTAATGTCTGGTTATTTCAGTACGGTGTGGGACACCGTTTTCTCTTCTCTTTCCCTCTTTTACAACACAGGCATTAAAATTGTTTCGAGGTACCCTGAGGTGTCTAATGAGTCCGACGCTATTCTTCTTTTTCTTCAGCTTTTTCGGCGGGAAGAACGATCTTCCGTGGCTCTTTAACGCCAAATTTGCGCTTACATTTAATGGGCTCTCCATTTATTATAACTAGGTGGTTGGCCAGCGTATAAATAAATCTATAATTTCCATGAAAAGCTATTCAAACATGTCTCAAGCACCATTTCACGTTAGCAGGTCGAGCTGAGAATTTAAAGTTGAACAGAACAAAGTAGTAGTAAACAGTAATCTAGTTAATTTTATTGTTCCTCCAACCTGATTATGTTCCTCACGGCGAAGTCAACACAGTTATGGTTTGATACCTGCCATCTGTCGTTCGACAGTTGTCCAAATGTGACACACGTGACCACTGAGCGCATGGGTAACAGAGCATCAATATTATTATTATATTACTATTGCATTTATGGGCCATTCGAGCCAATCGCACACCTAAGAATTAACATTAAAATTTTCACAACACGTTTACACGTGTTTTCGCAGTTGATAAAACACAAATCTCTAGCAGACGTTGATAACAGACGAAAGTTGGAATGGTCGGGGCTGATTGATGACAAGGTACGCCAGGGGACTCAATTCGGAGTCAATTCAGTCTTATGTTCAACATTAACATCACATCAGCATTGCGTTTACTCACAACGATGGCAACTATCTTTACGTATCCACGTTTCCTCCTCCTTTCCACATACACTGCTGCCAGTATCTGTTAACAGCGCCACGGCAGTCAGTTCTTTTAACACAGTTCCAAAAGTGAAATTGCCACCACCATCGTTTTCGCCAACATCTCCACCTTGCTTAGCAGCCAAGCTTTTAGCTCGTTGTTCTTCCATCATATCAATAGCAGCGGAGCGGAATGAGAAGATTGGTTTCGACCGATAGACTCGAATGGCTTTCAGTGCTTTCAGAATTGACTTCAATCCGCGAATGTACCCTTCGTCTCTTACCATCCCTTCCGGAAGTGGTCCAGTATGTGCAAAGTCAATCATTCGCACATCACAAAGCGTTCTACGTGTTAAACCAGAAATTTGATCCTCAGATAATCGGACATGGGGAGCAATAGTGTGTAGTTTGCGTAAAGCCCTTGCCCATCTCATGTGGGGTTCTTGGTTGTCGTTATTATAAATCAATAAAATAGAAGAACCGATAAATAAATATTTATCGTTGTTCTCAAATTCTTGTAATATTTGTTCAATAGCTGTTTGAAACCTGAGAGCAACATCAGTTCGAACACCATTTTCATCAGTTAGGAAGAACGTTAACATGTCTTGCAATGAAACACGTACATCCATTGAAATTGCATGTGTTTGTCTTTTTGAACCTTTCAGGTTAACAGCTTGTTTGTCCAATGTGCGAAACATTGATAGACCTTCTAGTCTACACCCTTCGGATTTTGAACCTGTTAATTGATCTAACGTCGACATTTTGAGACGTTTTATTAAACTTTTTTCATCATTTTCAACAGTGTGCATGCCCATTTTCAAATCAACGACACAAGGTTTGTTGAATCCATGTGTTAAATTCTCAATTTCTATGCCACCATCACCAACCCAATTACCAACTCTTCCATAAAATTTCGGTAGATATGACAAAGGCCATGAACCTCCTTCAGCCGCTTCATAAAATGAAGCTTCTCTATCAGCTACCTTCTTAACTAACGTCGGTCCATTTGATGAAAATGATCCATTATGTCCAGCTGCTTGATTAAACTCACTGTTATCATCGGCTGTAGCAGTAGTGCTGGGGCAATTACGGCCATTATTGTTATTACAGTCGGTTTCTGATGAAAAGTTGGTTTGTGCGACGGGCATCAACTTGAAGCGTGTAGGATTGACACGGTCACCAGCCAACTCATCATCCGTAACAATGGATTTATTTGGGTTGGATAGTGTAATGTACGCATCTCTTTCAGAGCGTGATGTACGACGACTGCCAAACGAAGTGAGTGAGTTTAAGACCGATGAATTTCGTGACGGTTGGTGCGATAATGGGGCGGAGCCAGTCCACTTTTGTCGAAACGTCGACATTGAAGGGTTCGTTCGGAATTTGGAAAGTCGTCGACGAACGTGTTTACTGTGGCTTTGTGCGCGGTTGTCGTGGTTGTCGTGGTTGAGTGTAGGGTCAGAGGGATCAGACGACGATGTGTGCGAACATGACGGGGTATTGGAGGAAGATGAGGTTTTAGAGAAGGAACGGCCTCTGAGTGACATCCTCATTTGAGGCCTATAGCGGGATTATTAGAAAAAATTTGAAAAAAAACAACTTAACACTCTGCCAACATTTTGGGGTGCGGCTTCGACAGTTGTGGCGAGTTAGGGACCGTTTATAAATCAGCAGAATGAACATCTCTCTTTTCGCCCTATCCAATAACCGTCGCTCAAATCAGTCAGTCTTTCCAACAACACAGCACAGCACATGACTGAACATCACACTGTATGCTTGTACACTTGTATCCATGTGCATACACCCGTGTAAACATAACAATGGCATGTCATGCAAATCACAATCGACATACATCAACCATCCGCATTGCTTACATGACACCTGTGCCAAGCGTAAGTGATGTAAGCCATCAAATTTTAATTTCTGACCCATACATTGTTGGATTGTATCGCAACACAGGCCGCCCGTCTCAACCTGGCAATCGTCATCGAGAAACTGCAACACATTCAACAGTAACACAACCCGCCGATTATATAGTTCTTATCGCACAAAATGTGCTATAAAATAACATATAATATAATATAACAATGTTATATTATATGTTATATGTCATATAATATTATGGGGATCCATAATATTGGTGATGCAGCATAAAAATTTATGCTGCATCACCAATATAATAATAAAGAAAGATATGTAAATTTTTAAATTTTCACAATTTAATTGTGAAAATTTAAAATTTACATATTTCGACCAATCAATATTTTTACACCGCTGTACACGTCGTCTTCATTATTTCTTCTTCACCACGTATCGCATTTGATTTCAAGATTTTTTAAAATCTTTTTGCTACTTACGTAGAACAAAATACACTCCAACGCCCAACCGTAACAATAATAATAGTAGCAGGAGAATTTTGTAGAAAGATATGATGGAGTATTCCTTCGAGGAGCGAATTAAAAGTGAAAACAATGCCTATAAAATAGAGTTTTTCTTTACATCAAGCATCTTTACTCAAAGTAAACTTTGAAAACTGTTTGGAACTCATACAGACTAATTATTCGCATTACGAAGCCTGGTAGTGACTTCTGTGATAAGTGCAGTAACCTAAAATGTATTATACAAAGTGTGGCTGATAATGAAACTAAGGAGGAAATTATTTCTGCTTGTGAAAAGCAAAGCACAGGAAGGAAGGACTTCCATAAGTAGTTTAAATTCTAAAAGAATTTACAGAACTTTTCCCGCATATCACATCATCTTCCTGTTATCCATTTGATGTTGGAATTTGCGAAAAAGAGCTTCTACTCGCTGTTCCGTCCGCCAGGGAAACTCTACTTCATTAAAGATTTAAAGTTTGACTTTTCTGGATTCTCCGGCAGCAAACTTTAACACCACTCATATCCATTGTATACCTTAACGTAAATGGCCTGGTGAAAATACTGAGAAAGAAGTAGTGTATATGGTTCATCACTCTATAGATGTGGCACAACAAAAAAAGTAATGTAATGTGACAGAGGGTGTCAGAGATTTGCTATTACATGCAAAAAATTGCAATGGGTTTAATAAGAATATTGTTATGCTCTGGTACATCATACGGAGAAAGACGATACACCTGGAAGACGGGATTGTGACAAATTTCCTAACCACTGGCACAAAACACATCGGTGTGATGGTGGTGCTTTTGGGGTGTGCCAAGAAGCATATGAAGCATCAACTTGTGACAAATAATGCGGATAGGATGAAAGTTGGCGAAGATAGCTATATATAAAATACGATTGTTTGCTATACGGACATTATGTGAGTGAAGTGGAAGTCAAAGTCAATAGTGGAGCCGTTCATTTCGATTCCTTTATATATTAGTTTATCACGATATTATGTACTATCGTTTATATAATATGTACCCCGTTCAGTGGATGCAAAGCGTCGTAGATCCGACGCAGAATGGACTAGATATTGTCTGCTTAAGCGTGCTGTAACTACTCGAACTGTTTTCTGCTTCATAGAAGACTGTTTTGTGGTACACTTTGTCTGTAATAATTTAGATTTGGGAGCTCAATGTGGTGCAATGAACTTAAATATCGAAATGTTGAGAGGAATGATCGGCACTAAATTGTGTCCGAGTCCTCGTCCCAAAGCTGGGTAGTGAACTCCACAAAAAAAGGAAGAAGAATTAGTATGTAGGTAGGATTGAAGTCTAGATTAATGAGTCGGGTCGATAAGTTGAGCAGTGACATGAGTCGAAGAGAGATCGCGAATTGTTCGCGGTGATTTCTTGACGCATATATAAGCGGCTTTCTCCAAGAAGAGGACGGATACAAAGTTCAACTGATTGTTGTCGGTTCCACCAATGCGAAGATCGTGAGAAGATGAGTGCCATTGATAAATCAGTACGGCTGACAAACCTAGATCAAATGTTACGCTTGTAAGGGGTGGTGGAATGACTCACACATGTCTGGTTGTGTAGAGAAAGGAGCAGAACAAGATTCTTCGGTGATGAAGAGGGCTTTCTTTGGGAGTAGTCAGAGTCTCGAGCTTAATTGAGTATATTGAAGTTAAGAATAAGGGCGTTAAAAAACCCCTTAAGTATGGTCCACCTGACACCCGGAGAACGGAGATGAATCGTACTGTATAAAGTGGACAGGGAGTTGATTTATACTGCACACAACTATCAAAAAGACGTGCCGAGGGGTCAACTTGATAATAACTGTAAAACGGGAGGAAATAACGAGACCGACTGAATTTGAGACTGCGACTGAAACTGAGTTTGAATCAGTCTCAGTTTCAGTCGCAGTCACACCCAGTTTTTCTATCTGCTATAGTAAATTCAGTTGTGTCATATACTCGGAGTCCGAGACTTCAGTTGTCTTCTCCACTCCGAGTAGAGAAGAAAACTGAATTTATTACAGCAGAGAGAAAGATTGGGTGTGTTTTTATAATCCACCACCCACTATTCAAATGATGGTGATAACTTAAATACCCATGAACGTAGGCAAAACAGAACTATAATTGGGAATGTAGTAAGCTATAATTCACAACAGCATTATGCTCACATGATGTGAGTGACAATTACACACAACAGTACATGGCAGAACTGGCAGAATTACTTGGCTTCTATCTGATACAGACTGTAGCTGAAAAATTCAATCTTGATGCAATTGACTGTCAAGCTGATAATAACTGTAATTAAACAATACAGTATAAAACTCAAATCTACTAGAAACAGAATAAATGAATAATGCATTATTCATTAGAGCATGATTACCGGCTGACCGTAAATTAAAGATATCCGTATTTTATTTTGAAACGTGTAACACATTGATTGGTGTCCATAAATTTTAAAGTTTTGACTGTATTCTTCATTTATAATTAATTTCGCAAAACTAGTGGCGCACAACGGTACAGAGAATACTGTAATCTGTCGGCACCGCCACCGTCGGCCACATCAACTCCCAATCCTTTGCCTTCCACTTTCGTTAAAATTACCAAAACGATGAACCCACTCCCTGAAAGCGACGATAGAGATTTCAGTGATGAAGTGATAGCTCAATTGCTGCTGGAGGGCGAACTACCCGGAGTTGGGTCAGACAACTGCTGGGATGAAGAAAACATACGTCTGCGACGAGCGAATAAGAAGCGACATTTCGTGATTTCTATGATGAATTTACTGGGAGGGAGCTGAGGTGGATGAAGACGATGTGGGCGGTGATGTTGAAATTTATGCAGATCGAGTGGCACGTGGAGAGGATAGAAGCGACAGTAATAGTGGTATATGGTGTCGATATTTTCAATTGTGACGGTGGCCCCGTTTCCATTTTTGTCAAAATACTCACACGTTGACAAGTGTGAGAATTTTGACCCCGAAAACAGCGGCCGCACACATATATCCGTAGGGAAGATCACAAAAAAGCACCAGAAAATCAGAGACAGGACTGAACAACCATTTTTATGGATCTGTGTTGCGATTCAGTGTTTTTACACTTACTTTTATTCTTAACAGGAGTACCATCTCTCATCCAACCTACGGGATTTGGAGAACATCATGTTTGATCACCCCCCACCCCCATTAGACATGATGTATAGGGGAGAGGGGGTGATAAAAGCACACTCGGGGCGAAATTCAAATAGAGTGAATTTTCATCGCACAGCAATCCAGACAAATCGGTATTTATAAAAATTTGTCTGTATAGAAAGATTATTCAGTGGGGTCCAAAATATTAATGGTCAGAAAAAAAACCTTCAAAAAAGTGTTTTTAAGAACGGTTTTAGAAGTTTTTTCAATAAAAACAACCATTTGAAATTTTTTTATATCTTTCAAAAACAAAATATTGAAAATTTATTTTTATATCAATAAAAATTTGTTTTCTTTTAAAGAAATTTTTCTTTCCAGAATGGTCTAATTTGCTATTGTTCAGTCATAACATCGTCGACCGTAAATTTCGACATTTCAAATTTTCAAATTTTCAACAGACCAGAATAATATTTGGACCGTTGTGATTTTTTATTGTCAAAACCATCTGGCTGCCAGTGTCATCAACGACCTGTTCCACCTCGTCGCTGCACGGTTTCTTGAATATATACGACTTTTTGCGAGCAGACAACCGTCCCAGGACGTTCCCAATTCCGCATTTACCTACCTCTAAATTTGTCAATTTTTCACGTCGTCCACCACGTCCACCTCTTCCTCCATTTTCAAAACCCCTTTTATCTTCTCGCTTCGCCGCAGATTAAAATCGTACTGCGAAGAATGTCGTAGTTCATCAACGTCCACGTTCCGCGAAAGAACCTTATATTCTACCGCATTGCCAACGAAGGTGAGACGCAGCGGTGCCAAATTCATTACAACCTGCGTCGAAACCTGGCCAAAAGCGTACCTGGACAGACATGGAGAAACATACAAACCGAATCTTTAATATGATCAATTCAGATAAATCATCTAGAAGAGAAGCAAATCAAAGATGAGAAAGAAGAAGAAGCAAATGGCAATAAATGAGAAAAATTGATCATTCTGATGGAAAAGGCAATCGCTGGGACTATTCAAGGCGGTGATCCTCTATCTTTTCCGCGTGCAGCAATATTGCGGTCAAGATGGCACTGGATAAAAGCGAAGAGGTTATATTACAAGCTGAAAATGCTATGGATCTAATCTCAACCCTTTAAAAGTGCTATGTTGGGGTGGAGACGGCGATGAGAGAACGTAACCTGGATACGCTGAATGAATTGTTACCTAGAATGCATGGATTGTTGATTGAACTAAATAAGAGAGGTTGTGACAGTGCGGCACAGAGAGTGTTTGCAGAAGGAGATCCTATGAAGTTAATGAATGAGGAGGAAAGACTGAAGAAAGAAGTACTTGAAAAACTAGAAGAAGCAATATCGGAACACCGACGACTGAAGGATTTGGAACGAGACAGTAAATTGAAGTTGTAATTGGCGATGAAATCAAATGACATTGTGAAATTGGATTTGAAGACAAAAGAAGCTGCAGAAGAATTTTGGAGCAAAGATTCTGAACTTGGAGTAACAATTGAGTCTGCGAAAAACGTGTTGGGGAAATAGGTTAAAGGTAAACGCCCAATTTGAAGCAGGTACATAACTCGAACAACGCTGAGAGAATTGAGGAGACTGCGAACGCTGTTGAAAAGCTAGGATTACAAGCTTCGCAATCATACATAGAAATGGAGAGATAACATGCTCAGATATTAAGACAACAATCGGAAGCTAAATAAAAATTGAGTCAGGCTATTGCTAAAGCTGACGCAACAGCATTGATCAATATTAGAGACCGTCTCGCCAATTTGGGAATTTATAGTGAATCGGATCAGGCACGTGTTGAAGCTGAGCGGTTGCAAGCGAAACGGGCGCGTAGGTTACTTGATGACTCTATTGAAGTGGAGAAACTGTAGTGATGTAGTGTTGTATACACTGTCTGAAGAAATAAATGAATATGTCGAAGGTATTGTTATCATGGAGGTTGTTGAAGCTGGTATTGAAAGAACGACATGAAATACGACCGGAAAATCGGAAAATCAAATGTTAGAAGAATTGATAGCTTAGATTGGCCGAATGCACAAACGTTACATGAACTGTTCGATCGGAATAAGAAATACGGTAATTCTTCAGCGGTTTTATGCGCGACAGCGGACAATCTGCATAAGGAAATCGCAGAACTTGGAAGACAAGTTTTGGAAATTTGTACAAAGAATAGTGATTCTGGAGCGATAACGACTATGATTGTAGGGTATGAGAAATTGTTTGTATCTGTTGCGATTCCAGATGTGTGAGATAAGAATGTGTGAGCTAAATATATCGCAGAGCCAAAAGGAGATTGGATGCTGATGTTCAAGGAAGGGATTAGGAATCTGTCAAAAACGAAGTGGGGAACGTTAACGTTGAATATGCTATTACGACTGCTAGATGATCTGTGGCTACACGTCATCGAAACGTTTAAGTTGGCGGTCAGCGTGAAAGTCAACGGGAGAAACATGGTGGAGATGGAAGTAATATAGGAAAGGGACGTGGTAGAACTGATGGTATAATACATCCAGCACATAATAATGAGCATCAGTCTCATTATCAAGTTAATAGTTGTCATCATGTACATATTCATGATCATCCAACTCAAAAACGGAACTTTAATTTGCCTTGTGCACCAACAAGTTCACTTACTGTTGGTGGAAGTGCATCTGGTAATAATTCGGCTACTACATCACCTACGACTACGAACGCTATGGGCGATAGAAATGGTACGGACAATCGCATTCATCATTATCTTCAGAGTATGGAGATGATGAATTAAATGAAAGTGAATTAACTGAAAACAATCACCAGAATATTAAAAATACAGGTAGTGGTAGTATGACGTATTCAAATACGAGTACGACGAGTGGTATGTATGGATCAATCATGAAAATTTATCAAAAATGTGTAGTTATGGATTCTTCGACTTAAAATGTTGGTAGAAGTCATGATGGAATGTCAATGGTAAACCGAACGACACCAAAAATCTTACAAAGGAGAGGAAGTGGTGGAGAGATGCAACAGCATGGAATGAATAGTGTCGGTGGAAGTAGTCACTTACATGTATTAAATAAATTACCTTCACTTTTGGATCATGGACAGTACGCACATGCCAACATGAATGTTACACTTCAAGCGCAACAACAGCAACAATCACAGCGAAGTGGGTCTGTACTCAGAGGACCATTCTCAGCAATAGGTTGGGTTAGAAAATAATTATGGAAGTGGATCTGGATCCGGATTATCTGTTCTCAGTGGTGGTGTTTCAAATGCAATGACTAGTTTGGGAATGATGATGCCTTCCTTAAATATTGGCTGCACTGGTGTTTCAACTTCCACCTCTACAATAAGTGGTGAAGTCAATAAGGACAGTGGAAATTTACGTTCAAATCACCATAAAAATAGTGATCACCAACATCAACATCATGGTCATCATCATCAATAAATTCAACTCCAACAACATCACAGTAGAAGTCGTACAGGTCAATAACAAACGAGTAGTAGTAATAGTGTATATGGACGTGGACCTGTACCAATCTTAATGATGAAAACAGGTAGAAATAATTCATCTGTTGGTAGTAGTAGAGATGGTGGTACTGGTGCTGAAACTTTAAAATCTATAGGAGGATCTATGTATAGCGGATCTGGCAGTCTCAATGATATGAAAAATGGGAACGTTGACAATGTGGTAAATGTGAATGCAACGAATGATTTGGGTCTTGAATTTGAAAATGAAAATTTCGATTTTGACATTAATTCGACTGTTGACTGTGGCAATGATGATGAAATCGGTAATAATGGCAGTGGTGGAAGATTTTTGGGAGGAGCAGAAGATGAATATGTTTCTTTGCTTGTTTTGTTTGTTCTGTAATTTTTGATGTTAGGCACAAAGAGTGAGGAGGCGAGCGTGTTGTTGTGTGCACGTTCAACGACGCGACGGCGGTAATGAAGACGGCGAAGACGAAGTTGTTGTTTTGTGCACGCGCGACGACGCGACAGTGACGACGGAAAATACTAAAATGATAAGATTGACATAATTGAAAGAAAAAAATCGAAAAGCCTACTCTTTACTAAAAAAGATATGCGACGAAAAGTTAAAGTTTCAAGAGAAAGTAAGCTTTTTCGATTTATATTTTTCGATTTCTAAAATAATCCAAAATTCAATTTTGAACATATCAAAACTGTTTTTTGCGTTTTAGATGGTAGTTTATTAATTTGAGAAGTTATCCACTGTACAGAACAATATCTGTTCAATGATGCCTTCTGGGCCCAATTATCGCCACACCACCACAACGGCCGCTACTACCTTTACCACCTTCATCTTCGTCACCATCATCATCAACTATACATTTATCATCATCCCCATCCCCATCTATACCTTTACAGTCGTTAGCACATTTCCCTCCACAAGAACCATCATCATCTCATCAAACATCACCAAAAACAAATATAAAAGATAGTAATAATTCTGAAAGAGCATCTGATGGTGGATCAAGTGCAGCTACAGAAGCATATAATAATGAAGACAAACACGTAGGAGGGCCATTAAGGGAACGTCAACTAGAAACACCACTGACCACATTACGTGCAATTACAATTAAATGAAATTGTTTATGTATAGTTGAAATGAGACCGGATGGGAACTGTTTATTTAGATCATTCGCATACATAATTTATGAAGATGCTGAAAGACATGGTGTGATCAATACTTTCGTTGTACCTTGTTCAGCCTGAACGACGGCATTCACACCACGTTTGAGTACATAAGTACCATTATGTACAGCAAAACGTCTACAAAGCGCCTTTTTCAATTCACTGGTACCATAATTCGTTAACGAGAACAGGTCTTCTTTCCAAATCTCTGCATGAACGTAGATTACCTCCGAACACGATCAAAACCTTCGTGTACATTTTTTCAACCGAATAAGATTGAAATGTGTATGAAATGTAACTTCCCAGACATATTCATGTCATTCGCCATATAAGATCGCAATGATTTGTTTTTATCATCGTCCTGGTAACTTCCAATACATGATTTGACGAATCTACTTACCACCTGTTTCTCTATGGGTGATATGAAATTGGTTATAATAAAAAATTCGGTTCACTTAATTTTGATTTATCAGTTTCACTAATTATGAAAACGTTGAGACATAAATGCTTCAAAGAAACTGTTTCCGATTTGCGATCAAGCACCGCAGCGAATAGGGAAATAAACTATATTACACAAAAACAACCCATATCAGCAAGTTCTCCTCCTGCCAATATATCAGCTGCGCAACAACCTCGTACCAGCACATGAATCATCCATCACTTGTCATCATCCTCAATTTCATCTGCTCTACTGCTAGATGTACCACAAAATAGGTGGTCGGAACCGGAACTGTCTTCATTTTATGTACCTGAGACACCATTAAATCTGCTGCTGTTGAAGTGAATCGACTGGTATGCCTCCTAGAGTACAGAACAGGTCGCACGAACGAGTGCACGTTCAAGAACAAATTTCGATGGAGTCAACATCTGGACTACGTCCTCAATATCTTCTTTTATTTCCTCTTAATACTTTCTCCCCACTTCATCATTCGTAAGATCGTGACTTTGGTAAATTCCCTGGACACTATTTACAGAACTAGTAGCGTTCAATTTTGGATATAGGACGGATGGATAAATATAAGTAGCAATCATTAATCTAGACACCCATGCTTTATTGAACAGAGAAACAATTTAATTGGATCTTTAAGCCAAAATATCATGCAGACGACCGCCTTTATGAAACATGCACGCCGCACGCAAGAAATGTGCCACAACATCAATGAGGCTGATTAATCGTGTCCCTAGCCTCTCGCCTTCACCTATATGGTTTCGGAAATCACTCTCCTTCCCCGTATGAGAACTTCATTTTCCACAATAAATTTCATTTGTTCGCGATGTTTGACGAAGGATTTATAAACGGCTTTATTCTTCTCACTACACAAAGTGCTATCCATACTCTGTCTAATGGGGAACGGTATTTATGTAACTGGATATGGCCGTGCTTCGTGATAAAGAAGGACGAATGACATTTTAAAATTACCCCTTGTAACACGGTATGTGTTGTGTAGGGACCACTCAACGAAAAGTTAACCAAATAATTGAAAGAACTCGGCAGGAGCTGTTTTCTGGGCAGAACAGAGAGAAGAAAGCATATTTCTATACAGATATGATATAGCATATTGACCATCATCATTTTGAGAGAGTCTGCCTCCTTTCGCAATGAGAAGACGAGAAGTTGTATGATATCTGGTTGGATGAAGATGACTCGTTCTGTGCTTGTTCAGATTACACGTGAACCTGAGACACATATTTTGTCGCACCATCCACAATAAATCGAAACCATGATGGATTTTTTGAACGGGTATCAATGGTTGAAGCTACATTGGACGTACTACTAAGAAGCTGGAATCCAATTATACGACGAAATTGATGGAGAGTGTCTAAACGAGCATGTCGAAAACATATACTAAGTATTATCCTTCGAAGTGATGAAGCAGCCTTTCCCTCAGTTGTGAGGAACTTATCCTTTTCTCCGTTCCCTTTAAAGAGAAAAAACGCTTGAAGAATAGGTTTCAACCCCTCAGGAAACAACATTTGTTCTGCGCATTTTTCGTAGATTTCACAAAATACGAAGACATGGTGCATCGCGATAGTACGAATTGTTCAAAAGCTATGTTAACATGTAGTAAACCAATAGACATGATCTCTTCATACCGGACAATTGGTTTGTATCACTTGTATTTGGTTGATATACTAACATCCACGTCCACTTCATTTTGTTCACCAGTGCTGACGAGTTTTGAGAATTTTCAATTTATATCTTTCAACAGTGCTGTAATCGTGGACATACCTTGCTTGAATTTCGTCTTCTGTCCTCTCAAGACGGAAAGATCTGTATTATCACCAGAAACGCTGTTTTCCACTGTTCCTAATCGCTAAATGCCTCTTGAAAGGTAGCCGTCTACAAATTTCCTAACCTCGACTAGATAATGCTGCATCCAGCTCAGGCATTTATATAGAAAGATTGGAACCGTCAGATCCCACCTATGTCGTTTCAATATATCTGGGGCGCACTATAGCTGCTAGCACCGTCGGGAGATTATCTGAAGCCCCAATTTCAATGCTATCACGGCCAACTGCGTTGACATCATTTATAGACCCAGTAACGGGTTGTGGTGATGTGCCACCACGGCTATTACGTACTGGAATGATGCCTAACAGCAATAAGACTATTGGATGCACGCACTGGTAACTTGTTGTGACCCGAGACTGGTTCTGTCACGATTTCGGTTGAAGAACGAGTTTCAATGAGATCACAGGTCACTGTTTCCGCCACAGAATTATTTTGAGTTGTTATCCTATCTTTACCCATTTTGTTCTTCGGCCCCTCTGTTCCCTTCGTCTGAATAATTAACGATGGGAGAAAGGGCGTTTGATCTCGAAGGGGTTACTTCCATGACAGGGGACAGAGGTGAAGTATCAGTAGCGTTGGGGGAGATTGTGCGCTTTTAGCTGGCGAGAGTTTGGCGTTTCTTGAGTGGAGATGCGTTTATTTCTAACGGAGTATCCGATCTCTTCATCTGTAATTTGTTTCTGATGGGCATGATGAAACAGAAAAATCTAAATATGAAAAGGCTTCCGAAATCTGAAGGAGAGAAAAGTATGGTTCAAATGTATCGGGGGTACTGACTCTTAGAAATATGGAACGGATTGCTAAATCCAAATGTTTATTGAATATTATATAATTCGAAAATAATGTCATTGCACGGTACAGCTATTCTCGAGATACATAACGTGGCAGTTGGAAAACATGTGAAGCGATGTTTATCGAATAGAGTGTCAAAAAAGTTTTAAATGAAGAAAAGAAAGAAAATAATTCAAAAACTAGGGTTAATCGAAATATTCCTTGAAAACGATTTTTTCAGGGGAGAATTCGGACTTTTAGGATAAAAGGTTTGTAAAGTGAATGTTTAGTACAGTAACTTAAAAAAATTAATATATGAAAAATTCACTGAACACCCCTAAAATGAATTTCCTCGCCCTAAAAATTAACAAAACACATCTTATCCCTTACCAACATTTCATTTTTCATTTTGAATATTAGTTCCAAATATTTGAATTATTGAAGGAAAAATTAACAATTTTTCAGCCGAAACGCATTATCCAATTAAAAATGTTAACCCTCCTATGTAAATATCCTTAAGTTGCGTATCTGCACCATTAGGGCAGACTCTTAGAGCTCTTAATTGATTAAATGATTAACACCGGTCAATAGAACCTCGGGAGGCAACATACAACCTGGTATAGTAAAATATTATTTGTATGGTTATAGTATAACCGTACAGAAGTCAGACAGAAATGAAAACATTAATTGTTTTCATTTCATATTTCTGTACTACAGTAACGTTTTTTGTACTTTCTCAGAGCTGTACTATAGTAAAGCTCTGAGAAAGTACGAAAAATAATAAAACCCGTAAAATTGAACCAAAAACCACCATCAAAAATTACAAAAATTGGTCAAATAGTAAAGTATACATTGTTTTATATTTTTTAAAGTCTTCTTCACTGTTTGCGTTATCTAAAAAGTCTTATAAAATAGTAAAAAAAATCAAACAATACAGAAAATAATGTTTTTTGTAACGATTTTGCAAAAAACATTGAATAACTTTTGTGTTAAGAAGCAATGATAGTTCAGGAGATGACTTTTCTTCTGATTGAACAATTTATTTTTTCGATTGAAATTTCAATAATATTTCGCTGGCTCGTTACACAAATTATTCAAAAAATTTAAAAAAAGTGACACAGAAAAGAAAATATTGCATACAGTTCATGTCACCTACAAATATCATAATGAAATGACATATCACCACGCTCCGCGTAATGCAAAATTGGCAGTCGCAAATCAGTAACATGTCCAAATCGTTTCATCACTAAATATTCCGGCAGAAAACATTAGGTACTATACCCTTAACAAATCACCATGACCTCATAGCCCACAATTTTAGGCAGAATTCCATTGCCCTGTCAGGAATTGCATGTGTCTTTGGAGTTTTCGAGTTGTGAATGTGTGTGGTGGCGTGCGGCCGTGGAGGAAATATATACTGTTGAATAGAGTGACGAAAGCCTCACGAATGCGACAATTTTATAGGACTCCGCTCACGACTAACCTGCTGAACAAATGAAAGTAATTTTCCTACCAAATGATTTCCTACGAAAAGATAATGGATTACACTGCAGTATGGCTGAATAAGTTTCATGGAATCTGGCGGAACATGACAGAAATGTGACCAGGAAAATTGTGAACTATAATAAAGTCGTTCGAAGATCGAAGAGGAAGAAGAGAAATGAAACAAAACGACCAATGCTGCCGGTCATCTCAGAAGACACGGAACATATCGAAACCAAGAATAAATTATCCTTGCAGATAAATACCCTTTCAAGAAAGGTGGAAACCAAAATTTAAAACCCGCAAGACATGTGGTGCAAAACATCGGAACAACTGCAAGCACTGGAGAGAGGAATGGAAGTTCTACGAAAAGGCGATCACAGAACCATAATTGACGAATGTATAAAGGCCTTTCGTGTGTCACTAAAGCTTGGAACAGTTGAAAAATACAGCGGTAACTGCAAAGATGCCTCAAACGCAGTTCGGCGCCTAATTTTAACGGATTCATTGTACGAAATTAA
>JAULBU010090886.1:0-27346 GCA_032358235.1 Odonthalia washingtoniensis
GGTCTAAAGGTGACCTGTGTGTTTTTATTTTTCTTTCTCGCTTCCCACTCCCCCGTTTTACCGGTTTTGAAATGGAAAACGATCGAATGGAAGCTGCATAAAATCATCTCTAAAAAAATCCTATTGGTACACTCCTGCCAATCACAAGAGGGGAAAACATATCTCCCAACATGTACACCACACAACCCTCTGCTGACACCGGGCCACGGGACCCAGGACAAACTCTATAAATCACCAGAAAACGATTTGCGCATCTCACGAAATCTAGTTTTGTCACATTTTGGTTCTTGGCTCCCCAATTTCCATTCTCACCCACATAATCCGATTTCCAAAGCAAAACCACAGTATCATCCGCGATAGGACAAGCCACACCCTCGGTCCTCGACGTCTCATTGGTGCCTATCCGGTGAGCCACCTCTGAGTCCCGGTTTCAGTCCGGCAGTCGCAGGCCCCGTTACCATGGCGAGCACTAAGCAGACTGCTCGGGGATCGACGGGTGGAAAGGCTCCACGAAAAAAATGGAAAGAAAGGAAGAACTGCAGTTAAGCAATAAAATGAATGCAGAAACGCAGTATGCAACATTTTGCTCAAGGGGTTATTAACCATCCAAAGGATGGCGCTGCAAGTATGGAAGGAGACGACGGACATGAATGGAGCTTCGTGTGTAGCGACCATGGGGGACAATAACTCATAGCGTGGATGCTGCGCACGCACAAAAGGACATGGTCCATAATATTGAGACTTAAGGGCCGGCAACTTGATGGTCTTATTCAACTTTTGTCCATAAGAAACTAAAACTAGATCACCAGGCTTGGAGAGGTGAGAATCGTCTTGCAAGGTGATTAGACGAGAGGATTGTGCGACGATCTGACTATCGATCTTCTTTTTTCTGACAGAAGAGAGGGCCATCATCTCATAATCGCGACTTTCTTCAGCACGATCACCTATCTGAGAGACTTCTCCAGGTGTGATACGAGGCTTCAATCTGTAGAGGAGTTCAAATGGGGAGGCTCCACTACCTAAAGGCCGACAGCGGTAACCGAATAGAACATCAAGCAGTGCTTCTTCCCAATCTCTACCGTCCCCGATAACCATTTTCTTGAGACTTCTCTTGATGGTCCAACCATCCTCTTCGCGCGGACATTTGACATTGGCACGTACGCGGGACAGTTTTGCAGTTGGTTCCCCATTTATTTATGACATCTGTGATAGAATTAGCCATGAAGCACGTTGCATTGTTGCTTACAATTGTAGATGGAGGACCAAACGGACGAATAATTTCCTCTCTGAGGAACGATATGATCACGTCTGCTCTGGTAGTCTTGGTCCCTCTTGCAATCAGCCAACCCGTCAAATTTTCCACGCATACAAGTATGTGGCGATTCTCTGTTCTAGAAGAAGGGAGCGGACCGGCAAAGTAGATTGAGAAGATAGAGAATATGCCACTCAAAGGGAGGAAATTCGTAGTACGGAACGGTGACAGCGGCTTTGTATTCTGCCAACCTTCAGAGCTACGCACGAAGGCGCCGATTTCTCCATGTACTTCTGGACACAAGAATCGGGCCCTGATGAACTTTCGAATCGTATTTACGTCCAAATGACCAATATAATCATAAAGTGCTGTCAGAATACCAAGTCTACTTTCCTGGGTTGCTACGAGGCGGGGACCAGAGTTAGTGCTACCAAACAGCTTGCTGTCCCAAACCATGAAATTCTTCACTGCCAGTCGGATAGTCTTACGATCATCTAAATCGTAATCCTCTATCAAATGAACAGATAAATGGAGAAGGACACCGAAAAGTCTTGGATCGAGGCCTACGGGAAGTGCACCAACTTGGACCGAACAAACAAGGTCGCCTTTACATCTCCGTGAGGCCGAATCGGAACTTGACTACACCAGGACAGGTAGTCCGCTGGGTCATTCTCGCTTCCAGCACGATATTCTATCTTAAAATTATACTCAGCAAGGAAGTCTAACCAACGGGCAAGGCGTCCATGCACATCCTTCTTGGCGGAAGCAAAACGCAACGCTTGATGATCTCTGATGAGAATTAACGGCATAGATGACAGTAGATAGAGCCTAAACTTCTTGAGGCCGAATATGACCGCCAGAGCATCTCTCTCGCATCTTCTATGGTTTCGCTCACTAATGTTGATAGCTCAACTAGCAAACTCAACAGGGTGAACATAGTCATACTCCTTCTTTTGGGACAGAACAGCCCCAACTGCAAGAGATGATAAGTCAGTATGGACAATGAAACTCTGTTCGAAGTAGGAAACGAAAGGACCGAGGGTGTGGTGAGCGCCACCTTAATGTTTCCAAAGGGCGATGCTCATCTCGGGGTTCCATTAAATGGGGCCTTTCCCCAAAGTTTTCGCATGCAAAGCGGCGCATGTATCTGCAAAATATCTGATAAAACGACGATAATATCGCTCCAAACCCAAAAAGCTACGCAACTCGGTCGCGGTAGGTGACATTTGAGCCATTCGAATGGCCTCAATCTTAGAAGGGTCTACAGAAACACTCATTTAATTCACGAAATGTCCGAGTAGTTCCACCTTGAGCTGGACGAACGAACATCTTGAGATCTTCAGCTTCAGACCATGTTTTTCAATCAGCTGAAAGACTTGTGGGAGATGACCGAGATATTTTTCTTATGACTTGGAGAACACTACGAAATCATCTAGATAAACCCGAACAAACGGAATACCAGAAAATATGATGTTCATTATTTGCTGAAAGGCAGAAGGGGCATTCATGAGGCCAAACGGCTTGACCTCAAACAGAAAAGTTTCAAACCGGCAGACAAAAGTCGTCTTCTTCTTGCAGGATTATGGCATCCGAATTTTTCAATATCCAGAAAACAAATCCAAAGTTAAAAATACCAAACTGCCCTCAAGATCATCCAATATTTCTTGGATCTTCGGAAGGGGCCAGAGATCTGCCTTCATGTTTTGATTCAACGCATGATAGTCTACGCAGAACCTCAGCTTGCCATCTGTTCTTGTGACTATTACCAATAGAAACTCCCACGGAGATATCATCGGTGTAATTACTCCAGCGTCCAGCATCTTGTCTAATTATTTGCGGACAATGTCATTATGACGCGGGGAATACGACGAGACGTTATATGGATGGAACCCGTACTAACTCGAACGAGTGCTCGATGGGCCCATTTGTTGATCGAAGGTCGTCCAGGGTCGATGTGATGATATTCGACTCCTTTAGGGAGGAGAAGATTTTCCACGAGTGCTCATCCGACAAATGAGTCAACATCGCACGTAAGAAGTCAAGGTTGTGCTCATGTTTTGAGTCACCATCAAATCTTGGGGTTCATCGTTCCGAAATGTCAGAACAAATGGTCTCTCTTGATCCTCTTCTTCTTCCGAAGAAGACTCTGGAACTATGTCTGTATCAGAGGTGAAGTCCTCACTGTCTGTTCCGCTGTTGACCAGCGGATACTTGGAGACATCTGGTTCTAAGGGAAACGTAACATTCTTCTAGCCAATCTTGAAGCGAGTAACATCTTCTCCATAATACAATTTGCCACTGAGTCTCCTCATAGTTGGAACACCAATTATTACGTTGAAGAGCGCACCCTTGACAACGAGGAAATCTAGGGTAATAGACACCATCCAAAGGAATAGGAAAACACCTTTCCTCAAACACATCGTCGAACAATGAGAACCATTAGCAACGGTGATACCTTTTTTAGTTCCAATCGGGGTCAGAGAAAGAGAGAGAGATTTGGCGATCTCTGCCGACAAAATATTCGGCGACACACCAGAGTCCAACAGAGCCCAAGCCTCTGTTCCGTATACTTTCACACATGTTAAACGGATACCACGATAGGCATCATCTTCCGGAACTTGAATATGAACGGATTATCGGCTTCAACTGCAACATTAGCATTGCGGGTTGGACGGGTCGACTTCTTACAAGACATGTCTGTCAAACCCCTCTTGGCTTCAAAAGCATATCCTCGGAGCAATTGTCCAACTTTCATCCCACAATGGGTGTTGGAGAGTGCTATAGATACTTCATACATAGGAACTTGCTTCAATACATCCTTCTTGGTGGACCCACTCACCTTCTTTAATCCAATCCTCTTCTGCAGGCGTGTCGGAACATGAACGGGATTGACCGCGTTATTCATGGGGATCAGGCCCTCTGGTCGGGCGATATCGGGCATGGGCTGTCCACCGGTATTTAGGTTAAGGGCTAGAACTGGGTCTATGTCTTCATTCTCCATAATGATGCTGACATTTGGATTATTGTTTGTCTCATCTTTCTTTCTCTCTTCCTCGACCTTTCTCTCCGGCTTATCGGTTCCAACCCAGCATGGCTCCTCTGAGTGTACCATCTTGTAGCACTTCGTAAAAAGTGCATCTAAATGGGGATTTTCAGTTCAGCGGTTTGCAAAATGACCAGGATTACCTTGGAACTACTCCAGGCTTGCGTGGTCTTTTTAATAATAAGAATCAGATTCGACAGTTGATCTGCCAGGTCGTCAAATTTGTTTTACACATTTGAAACACGAGCGTCCTGGCGAACAAGTAACTTAGTGGGTGCAACATCTGTAGGGGAATCTTGAAACGCGTCTTCCCCTTCTGGTTGTCTACGACGGCTTGCTTCGCCGTCGCGAAGTATGAACAACCTCTGAGGATAACAGAATACGCCATTTCCGGTACCTTAATTATTGCAGTTAGGATCAACCCGAACTTTGCCTCATCATTGAACTTCGCTTTCTCCAAGGCACGGTACATTTCACGTAACGAGACGACGAGATAATCTGTACGAAGTCTTGTGGCCATTGCATTCTAGATAAGGTCTTGTTCATCCTCGTTATATCCAAAGTGATCGATTAGGGACTCCTTGACTCGGACGAACTCAGAAGCTTCTGGCTTCATCTCAACATAGACTGGAAAGTTGTCGTAGGAGAAATCGAACGCAGCGCCGTCGAGGTAGGAAACAAACTCGGAGGCCTTCTACTTGTTAGTTTTTCCTCGCATACTGGCATTTTCGAAGTAGAAGAAGAAACTCCTGACATCCGAGTCTCCCGAAAATACGCAAGTTGAATCGGCCCTCCACTAGAGTACCATGTTGGCGTGTTTTTTCGCACGTTTTTTGTCGGATCGTCCCATAGATTCTATCGACAAGAGCGTACGACACGGACGCCAGGCGATATAGATGGAAAGATGGGGATGACGACGATGTAGGGAGGGGAGAAGTTGATGAAGACGGAATATGTTGATGACGGGAGAAAGAGAATGGTAATGATGATTGCGAAAGATAAAGATGATAATGATGTCGATGACGAAAAGATGAAGATGATAAGGATAAATATGATAATGATGTCGATGACGAAAAGATGAGGATGATAAGGATAAATATGATAATGATGTCGATGACGAAAAGATGAGGATAATAAGGATAAAGATGATGATAAAAGATGCGAATGATGACGAAAAGATTAGGGTGATAATGACGATAATGATGAAAGATGAGAATAATGATGATTAATGACGACATATAACAATGACGATAAAAGATGAGAATGATGACAAAAAGATGACGATGATAATAACGATAATGATGATAATAAATATGAGGGAGATAACGATGATACTGATGATGATAAGGAAGACGTCGATATTGACGACGGTAATACCCGACGACGATGGTAATCATGATGTTGATGATGGAAGATCAAGGCGGGGGTGATAAGCGAGAAGGGGAACCATAAGCGTGTACGAACCCGAATAAGCGAAGTGTACATGGAGCGAAACGCCAACATGTACAGGAAGATAACAAGGGCGACCGTTCCTGTGCCATACCATTACGGCATGAGGCAAGTCATACTGACTGCCTACGATGCATACTACTATACAGCAGAATACATATCCCGACCACGATGACGCCACGCGCTGTACAGTACTGTGTGCTTCCACCGCTTATTCATATCGTGTACAGATACACGTGTGCTTATCTGTTAGAAATAGGTCGAAATTCCTAATTCTAATAATTAGATTTAGCTTTCGCTAACACCAACATATATTACACGTTTCAGAAAATCAGTTGATTCCATGCGAAATCATCCGTATCAATACCCAGCTCCGCAGCTCGGACTGAGGAACAATAAGGAAAAATACAGACATTGACTATTAGATATGACGCCAAAATACAACGAGATACACCAAACCCAACCTCGACACTCGAAAGACAAGGCACGAAATGGGGCGAGACATCAATCCACCACTGGACAGCGGACAAGCTAACCCTTTTCGCAAGGAGCATAAAGATCCCCATGCCGAGACGCGTGCCAGACCGTTGTCCACTGCGAGTGGAGTTGACGCAGTTGCCGTCGCGAATTCAGTCCAAGCTACCCGCGAAACTACTCAACTGTAGTAGGGTAGCGGGAGATCCCGCACTTCAACAAGGAGAGGCTACCATACATTTAACGTTTGAATATTTCTCCCTACCCTATTCAATTAACGAGGATTCCACTCTTTTGACCCATTCCGCACTCCTATTCACTTAGCGATGATCCTACTGTTTTTGACCTGTTACGTACTCTAACTCATTGGCCCCAGCGCTGACCTCGGCTACCGGGTTGTTTTCTACATTGTTTAAAGCAGGAAGAAAGGGAAAATGGTGTAAAGGTGACCTCTATGTTTTTATTTTTCTTTCTCGATTCCCACTCCCCCGTTTTACGTGTTTCGAAATGTAAAACGTTCGAATAGAAGCTGCATAAAATCATCTCTGAAAATCCTATTGGTACACTCCGGCCAATCACAAATAGGAAAAATAATATCTCTCAAAATTTACACCACAGTCCTTTCGGTCAAATGATGTAGTAAAACATTTCAACCATCCGTTCCAAGGTTTGGAATTAAAAGCTCAATATGGAGGATGTAATTAATACTTGAGTCGTTCATTATTCACGCTCTCTACCAGAACTACCAATAGTTCATTACATCACTCTACAAATTGCAACAAAAATGTACGAATGACAGAACACGTACAAAGCAACAGATTCTTCTTCACACCTAAGTACTTCTAAATTTGTAGATAATATTAGAAAATCATTGAAATAAAATTTGTGCAATACACTGACACAGTCTAATTATGACAAGTGATTTGCTGTATCATAATACATCAAATTCCAACACTCCTACTCAGCGTTGGTGAAATAAAATTTTCATTGTCGTCTCGTCTTGACTCCATCCAAGGTCTATAAAAGCGTTACTCCTCTATCAAACTTGCATTAAAACGCAAGTAATCACATAGCAATCAATTACATCTTAAACACCTTTTCGTCAAGCGATTAACCATTGAAATCCTACCTTCGCACATTCAAACCGTCATATCGTAATCATTCATCAAGACGAGTTCCTTCGACGTCCTCAACTCGAATTTTAGTTGAAGATTTTTATCCCAACTTTATTGAATGTATCAATACCAAGATAATTGTAATACATACCCAACATCCAACCTAATTATTACATGCTAAACAAATGATGCTTGTTGTCCAATTTAATTAATGCATCCTTATCAAATGCATACTCAATTAAATGCATAACCAATTAAATGCATAACCAATTACATGCATACTTAATCAGATGTATACTTAACAAAGTGCACATTTAACCAAGGGCATGCTTATCCAAATGCACACTTAACAAGTTGCACATTTAACTTAAAGGTATATTTAATCAAGAAGTTTTGATTCCGGTTGAAACATAACTCTCTTCATCAACGAATAAAACTTCCGAGGCACTACTGACTTGGTCGGTAGATCAGCAAGTTGGTTTTCTGTTGAAATATATTCAAGGCGTATCTCATTGGCTAGTACTTTTTCCTTTAAATATTGATACCTTAACCCTATATGCTTGGAGGTGAGAAACTTCCCTTCACCTTTCACCGACACTAGGCAAGCTGTATTATCTTCGTAAATTGTTGTAGGTTCTAATTGTTCTTCACCAAAGTGTTTTAACAACTATTTAAACCAAAACATCATCCTGGCCGCCAAATCAGCCGCAACATACTCAGATTCGGGGGCGTTGTGTGTTACTATTGTCTTATTTTTAGAGCTCCAGTCCACCAGGTGATTTCCAAAGGAAGTTAATATTCCTGAGGTGGACTTTCTCGTTAACAGATCATCAGCTCACGACGAGTCCGCATATACATGAAGCGAATGCGTTTCAATCTTACTTCTGTATAATAACCCAAATTTTCTCGTTCCTTTTACATAACTTACAACGCCTTCCAGCACTACCCAATGAACCTTCTGCGGATTGGATACGAAAAGGGAAAGTTCAGAGATGGAGTGAGAGGTATCTGGCTTTGTACAGAAAGCTAGATATAATAGTCATTCCACTAATTTACGGTATGGAAAACTCACCTTTTTGTCTTCACACGATAGAAAAGCTAGTTTGCGCGCATCTTCCCCAGACGATAGTGGTACTGACTTTTCTTTTTCGTTCGTCATCCTAAAGCGTTACGGAGAGTTTGTCAGTTCGAAACTCACACTGACACTTCCATTAATCATTCTTACATAATTAGCTGTAGAATGAAATACAAAGAATTCTTTTCGTAACGTTCGATGTACCCACACTAATTACGTTAAATCGTGAGACAGAGGAGGACTTGGGGAGAATTCGTACACAGTCGCAGAAGATGATCCATCGAGTAAACGCTTTTTATCTGAGTTAATCTACTTACTCTTTTCCTCAGCTTCAGCTACATTTGTTAGTTTTACTTTATCTTATCATCGTAGATAATGTACGACTACATCTGATCACCTGTCCATCATTCTAGCTCAGATCAGCATCGCTGATCTTATCTCTACTTTATCTACACAGCATGTCACACTACACTGATACCTCGTGCTTAACTACCTCAACTGTAACTTTTCATAAACGTAATCCTCCACAGTGCGAAAGTCTTTGGCAATTTTAAACGCTCTATTCGTTGACAGTTGCTTGGTGATCCATGCTGGTTCCTGTGTCAGTCATAGAGAAGCATCATTCTGACCGGCATCTGCTACTATGCGAAACAAATTCTGTACATGAACCCGTAATCAGAAACTGACAGCCATTTCGTCTGAAACATTTCACTCCAAGGTCTGGTTGATCCAGTCTCAGGGTCTCTTTAGTCAGTATATATAGAAAAATTACTGCGGTTATCATCGATTCCCGTTCGGATTTATTGTTCCGATAGAACTATTTTATACTACTTGATTCATATTGCATGTTCTCCTTTCTAGATTGGAGTACATTGATAGCTGCTTACAAAATGTAAGCAGCTTACATGCCAGGTGAACGAAATGTGTAATCTGCCAAATGCAATCTCATTGGCATATGTACGATCGGCCATGGCATACACTGTATCGAACAGGACCGTGAACGACGATTTGATTAGCAGCCACATACGGTCATTGACATGGGCCGATACCGTTTCGGACAATACACGACAGTATATGAAGCAATCGGTGCTTGGCTGGGCTGTGAAGGCTGCTAGTCACTCAATGCAAGAGCCACATCTACAATTCGATTGTGTAATGAAACAGAACACAAATTGTGACATATCTCAACAACACTAAATCGTTTAAATGGCCCCATGACCTCCCAGTTTTTATGCTTAGATAGGCTCCACAGAAGTTCAAAAATTTGAATCGGAACTTTCTCTTGCTGCCGAATCTATTAAAATTATGAAACCTCTAATTATAACATGGTACAATTAGAAATGACCAGATCATTATACTATAAGAAGTACAATGATCAAGATCATGATAAAGAATTGAAATATTATCTTTCATGTATAACTGGTCATAAATTATTTAGATATAATTTCATACACAAGATAAAATTAAATGTGAAACGAAACAGCTAACTTATAATTATAATACATAGAAATACAGCTTCCAGTCTCGAGTCTGAATCGTAACTATTACAGCTATAATATCCTGTTTAGATACCGAAACGAAACAATAAGCTACATTGAAACGAAAAACTAGTCATGATAGTTATCAATTTTCCGTTTAACAGACTTTTTGCTTTGTAACATGTTAATAACCTGCAATAGTACTCAATTAATAAAAGAATAGATATCACCAGCTTTTTTGTTTCTCTCGGACACAGCTCCACCAGAAGAAAATCTACGCTTTCTGGTTCGTCTCAACTACGCTTATCGATCATTTAAAATGGGGATTCGTCTCATCGTTTTTCTCAGCTATCTACTTGTGTCATCGCTCTCATCAGTCATTCAACTTCTTCACGCTACTGCTGCTCTACGGTGTTAATTATTCAGCTAGCAACTACCAATCTGCCCAGAGTTTTGGGCCCAGAAGAAAACGTTAAGCAACTACCAACTCTTACAAGGTTCTATTGGGATATCAGGACGATTTCCATGATTGACGGACATGGTGACCAACTCAAATACTATAAGTCTGTAAATCGCTGGTATCAATTCCAACGCAACCTGGCAGATAGCAACAGAAACAAGATCAATGAACATAACTGTGGTATAGTTATACAATCTCACCTGTATGGAAGAACAAAAGACCATTGTGAAGTTATTCCCGCAGAGAAATATGGTATTGCTGACGGTGTCCATTTGATTGTAAACGCTATATACAAGAGAGATTCTTTTTCAGTTGTCTCATTTGTTTATACTGAACTTCAGTCACTACTCAAGACAAAACGCTCTTCCAGCCAAAACTTCAGCGAATATGAAGCACGTTTTAGTGCTCAATTGGCAAAGTTCAACGCGCTTGGTTCTGCAGTTGCACTATCTGGTGCGATGGATGCTCAACTTCTACTTGTCAATTCTGACGTCGACAGGAACCCCAAACAAGAGAATTAATTTCGCTACATCATCATCCTCCCCGCTGGTTTGCTACTCAGACTCTGTCTATGCAGAGTCTGCCGACCGCCGCTACTCCTCCGCATCCATCATTAAGACGTACGGCCCCCATCAATTGGATGTCAAGGAAACAATTTACTATAGCGCTCAGCACTTGCCGAAGCGGCATACCTCTCAGTAAGGCAAGTGCTACAAGAAGCACAATGGTTACGTCGTTTACTACAAGAATTTCAACAATCACTAATCCCCACAACTTCGTTTCTCGTCGACAACAATGGCCTCATCGACAATTCGAAACAAACCGAGAAAACACGCCGATGCAAACATAGAGGCGATCAAGATTCACCACTTACACCCTCACATCACCGCATACAACATTATCGTACACCGTGTGACAACTATCCACAATCTGGCCGACTTAATGACCAATCCCTTCTTCCTGTTTTCCACAAGTTCCTCTCGGCTGCCCTCGAAACCCCCTCTTCTCCTACCCTAACATCAGATGCCAACAAGCACGGGGTAGTGTGAGATTTTTTCTCCCTTTTGACTGCTTTTTCTGCTTGTCACCATCTCGATTTCAATGCACTATCCCCTCGCTATTATTATGACAACGTCTACTGCCACAATTAATATCACACAACGAACTTTTACATATTCTTTTTTCTATTTTACTCTAGCATATATCACTTTTTTACACCAACATCTTTTTTATCTCCTCTCTTTCATGAGACTTTTGTAGACTTTCTCTCCGTCATCCACACCAACTGTAATGTTGCACGTTACAAGTTCATTAACGAAGCACTTTAATCCACTCAGTGAGATGAGAGATAAACAACCCGTCTTTGTCTCTCTCTCATTAATTCAGTCACATCACATTTGCTGACTCTCCATGTAAGTACAAACATGCCACAGAATCTGTTTCATCATCTGATGAGCCACCAGACACTGCAAACGTGGCAAGTATCGATAATACCTGGCCTCGTTTAGCAATATCTCCTAAATAGTAGATAGTAAATATCACATGTATCCCTCAGGTGTACACCTGAAACCGAAAAATCTACAAAATCAGAATCTGCAGTCATCCAATTACATGATGCCAATCCAACACCCAGCAATTACCAGTTCAATGTTTTTGTTTGCTGTCCCTGTGCAAAACAGATACAATGAAATTCTTTTCGGGATCGGACGTGATTTTAAAGCAATTTTAATCTAAAAAATTGCAGAATTCAATTTGCTCTTCCCTCAAATCAACCGACATCTTTATTTAGCTCTTTTCCTCTCTTATTTCCCTCAAAATTCCTGAAGAATAAGTTGTCCTTTCCTTACCTTATCTCCGACCCAAACTGGGAGAAGAGCCATTTTCCAGCGTTTGAAACATTAATTTAAACAAAAACAGTTTTCAGATACAGATTTCTTATGTTGATATATATTTTTTCTTTGTCTTGAAAAGGAATCTTGATTGAACAGTAATCTACACGAAGAGCATGAAACCAATCCTGCATCCAATAACAGATGTAGCCAAAAGGACACAATAATAATGTAGTGGGACAATTTTAATTTAACAACTTAAAAACGTAATCATAGAGTCCCAATTTCTCCATCGTAAGAATCGCTTCGCTTCGCTCTGTAACGGTGATCAGTTTTGACACCTTCAGTTTCCAACAACCCTCCCTGTCTCTTACCCCTTCTGCAAAACCGGAGTACACAAACCAAGAAATTTGTGCCATCTGGTAGATATTCTGGAAAAGCGTCTGGGAAAGATTCTGTTATAGACCGGTAAGAATTGGCAGCATATTTACCACCAGCTTCCCTCGCATCCGTACCTCTGACCAATTCACCAGCATTCTGTAAAATCCATGTCATAATTTCAGCTGCTGAGAAATTTCTTCCGTCTGTCAGGACAGCAAGTTTACTAAACTAAAATTGCGGTGGGCGCGGTCTGGTGAATGATCCAAATCCATATGTGAATATGTTCGCAGAGGGTGACATTTGACTTTCTCCAGCAGCCAATGATTAGAAATATGGTGTACTTATTGGTTGCGTCAAAGCTGCTGATTTGATGGATGTTGGTTTAGAATAAATTACTGTGCTAACGGATTTCGATACCTTCACCTGTAGTGGTGTTGAAGGAGTTGTTTGATTCGTCAGCAGATCGGAAACTAATGATGCAGTATCTCCTAATCCCCCGAAATTTTCACGTATATCAAGTACTAATTTGTCAGTTGATAACTGTGAGATAATGCGCGAGAACTCGCCTATTAATTCTACGGATGTTTTCACACCGACGGTGCGAAGCTGAAATACACCTAGCAGGCCGTTTGAAGTTTTTACGGTGAAAACAGACATGAAGGGTGCAAACTCGGGAAAGATTGGAATTTGGGTGAATTTGTTACTTCGCATTTTTTGTAGATATTGTCATGATATCTTCGTTCGGTATCATGAAATCAGGTATGATATAATTTTGCAGTTGAAAATCGGATTCTGAGGAGTGACTAGGGTGCATAACGATACCACGGTTTAGCAAAATTACTTCTGAGGGGGTCTGTCAAAAGTGAAACCTTCCATCTCAAATCAACAACGCCCATTGTTTTATTCTGAGGGATTAAATTAACTTTTGTGAGTGGATTTTTGGGCATTTATTCTAGAGAAAGTTGTTTGTGAGTAAGCGATGCGACCCCTAGTCTGATGACAGCGGCACCACTATTAGACTATTGTATTTTCCCAAGCATAGTCGCCACCTTGCAAGAGTCTTCCCCATCAGTGCTTACAATTCTCGAATCGCCCGGAATGACACTGCTACCAACCATGGCTGCACTTCTAGAATATTTCTGTGCGTCATAGTCAAGGTAGGCAGTGAAAGGCAATGTTCCAATTGTGACTCTCAATGGGCGTGGCGGGAGGTACTGAGGGAAATTGAGAAATGACTGATAGATAGCCTGCTGTATGAATCGGTTGAACGAATGAATAAAATATGGAACAACGGTGCGGCTACAGCGTAAACTAGAAGGAAGTCAATTTATTCGAAAACTCGTTGCTCTTCTCCTGAGACGATAACTTCGTCTCAGTGAGAGTATAAGTAGACAAAATGGAAAATAAAAACAACGCATGCTAATAAGTGGCACCTAAAAATATATTAGTAAGGTCAAAAATAGATAGACATGATAATAGGTATCATGTTTATATATATATAATGACTACAGAACAGAACTTGACGTTTCTTGATGATACAACAAAGCATAAACACAACAAAAAACAAGCTAGGCTGGATAATAACTTTCAAGATCCATGTGGTTATTTTCTCAAGTTGAGTTGCCCCGTTTCAAAACATTAATGAAAAATTTCCAAATAAATCATGAATAAATTTATCATGTCCGTACCGAAATTGACTTCTTCATACAAATTGTTGAATGAAAGATTTCTGTCTAAAAACTCATGAATTAATTAATTTGACTTCACCAAAAACACCAAAAGATACAAAATAAAAAGTATTGTGACTTGAAATATGTAGTGAACTTCATTACATATTTCATGTCAATAACTTTCATAGCCTCGAAAAATTCATATCAATCCCTTTTGGGATTCTTATTTCTAGCCAAGAGAGCGATCATAGCGACGCGACTGGTGGCGTGACAGGTCAATCGGAATCTGACCAGTTTGTATCAGTAATTGTAGAGACTGGCACAGAGGACTGTCTGTTTTGGTTCCGGGGTCAGCCAAATTTATAGATCCAAGAAACCAACAAATGTCGTCCACGTGCCTCATTTCGAACTCTACTCTTATACAGTTTACATCAGCGCGAATTGGGTGGTCGATTGAATTGCGCTCAGTAGATAGCGAATTGTAGAGATCCTTGGAGTCTACAATTATGACGAGCCGAATTGCCATTTGGAGCAAAATGGACACTGCAGTATTTAGAGCTTTTCCTTCATCGATAGCTTCAGAAGCGTCCAAGATTTCTGCTGCTGCTATCGACCGGACAGGTCTCTTTGACTTGCGCGATATCCATGAGAATTTGTGGCATTTGTAGTTAATGGATAACGGACCAATTAATAGTCCAGTGATGGATGAAAGTTGGCCATAGTCGGTTGTTCTCCCTGCATCAGCGAATAAAGCGATCGTCAAAGCTTGTAAACCCTTTGGTGGTCTTGGGAAACTAATATTTGTGCCAAGCTTATTTAGGGTTTTCAACGCATTTGTTTGCGTAACTAATGCTGAGACTCAAGAATGTTGTAGTAGCTGTTGTAGGTAGCTTGAGTAGAAAGCACAGAATGGTGAAGCTGCAATACTAAGATAACCTAATGACGATTTTGTTAACATAAATGACGATTTTTCAATCTCAGTGAAGACAGCTTCGTTTTCTATACGTCTGAGTGATGTCAGGGGATGAGGTTCAAGAGCTACTAGTTTATCGTCACCATTGATGAAGCATGAGAAGTCCTCATTCTGAATTATATTAAGTCCGTAGAATATAAGACTCCACAGTCCATGTGCTACAGTACCAAACTTTAATTTTGCATCAAAGTCCTTTATGAATTGAGCGACTGCATCATTTTCTCCAGTGACCAGAACGTCGCCTACCATTTTTACTTCTACTAATATAAGCTTTCTATTTTTAAATAAGTAGAGAATCTGTGGGATTATGGCATACTGATTTAATCCAAGTTGTACGAAAATTTGATCAGACTAAGATTGCCACTTGGTGTTGGAATTTACCAAGCCATATGCGGCTGTGAGCAGTAGCCACATAAAGTCTTTATCCATACTCTCTTTTGGGGCCGTCACATACACATCTTTCTGAGATTGTCCAGTTTGTAGAAAAGCTGCTTTTACATCTTCCTTTGTTAGGCGCCATTTATTGAGAGATGCAATGTATAGTACAATTATGAATCCTGTAGGCGAGCACATATCTCAATCTTATTTAAGCTCAGCTTTAACGCTATATTCATTACCATGCGGCGCGATTCTTGCTTTCAACTTGAGTGAATTATCATCATTCACTTTTATCTTGTAAATAGTATGCGACGAAATTATATTTACGTCGGCGGTAGAGCCGATTTATGTATGACAAATACCCTCCTCTTGAATCCTGACTCTTCTTCTAAATATGATTTGATGAGTACAGGTTGTTGGAATCCTTGCGCGTGGTGACGCATAAAGGACTTATTTCCAATTTCTGGTAGCATCTCACCAAGTACCATTTGTTGATTGGATTCCAGTTTAGAACCAGCAAAAATTGGCGCACTGTGCAAATTGTCAGGTAGACGACAATTTTCACTGCTCAATCTAAGAGATTCAACGTCGCTGTCATCATATTGCACTCGGTGAAGGCCGTGAGTGTAGGAATTTATAGTACCAGGATAAAAACTGTCTTCTAGAGGCCAGTATAGTTCAATTCGTGTACCAATATTCAGGTTATTTCTTGTCATATCATCATCTACAGTGATATTCTCACCATTGCAGTTATCATTGATTGGGATGGCATCATCATTTGAGATTGGGGTTGCAGCTGAGACCGAATCATCACCGTCAATTCCAGTTGTAGCTTGCACTGTGTTTTCAATATATTGGTCATTGACAGTTGTACTGGTACCAGTATTAATATCATCGAATGATGCAATAAAGCCAGTATTAGTTGTTGCGACGGGGTTTTCCTCATCATTGATTGAGGTGGGATGTTCATTGTAGAGAGCTTCGGAGATTTCATCATCAAGTTTATCAATTGATTCTCCAACTGACCCTGCAAAATCATCATCTACGATGGCCATTCTGCTGTCTTCGAATGCTGCAACTATTTTTCGCCCATTGGCACCAAAAATAGTTACAGTGCCAGCTGATGTGTCTATTTCTTGTACAACTCTGGGTGCGAGCCATTTTCCACGTTTTTCGTGTTCATTCTTGACAAAAACCTGTACGAGCTCACCAGGATTTATCACTGGGTCGATGGTAGCCTTTGTTCGTAAGACGAGTTTAAGCTTTCGTTTGGCCAGAATTTTATCTCTTACATTAAACAAACTCATGGATATCGGATTTGGTGTCGAATAAGCGACCAGGGGTTTGGTGAATCCCTTGGAAATCCTAAATGACGACAGTATATTGGATCCATACAGGTCACTTGAGATGGAGACAGTTCTGACAGCCAATACAGTTTTACTTACATTTGGTGACGCATGCGTCAGCCGTAATAGAATCTAGTAAATAGTATGATGTTTCGATTCTAATGTGTTCACATGATGTCTCCTTGATTGTACTGGACTGAATGTAATATCATTCAATTTTAAGTAGTTTATAAATTCGTCCTTGGTAAAAGCTTGATTACCTTGAACCGCCACCGGAGGCCAGAATTTTGTGATCCAGGTAGCTTATAATGCAACAATTGCTGAGAAAATTGATGCATCGGGTACTGGATATACTGATGAGAACCGTGAGAAGCTATCCATGCAGTAAAAGAGGCGTATCTGATCTAGGAAAAAATGGTCGATCATAACGACATCATTTACTGAGCGGTTCAGAGTACCAAGAGCCACTTTGCGAGACGGCATTGGAGTGGATGACGCAATGCATGAGGTTCATTTTCGAATAATGTCACCGAGATAATGTTGGAATTCACTGCTCCAGATGTTGTCCCATTGCAATAGGGTTTGAATGTCAGAATATGTTGAATGACCACAGGTGTGCCTCTGCACTTTGTCAACAATTCGCTTTGTTTGAAACCAATACTTTAGAATATCTTCATTACTGTTAAAGCAGTGTGTCCCGTTAAAACTGATAATGGTGACACTGCCATATTAAATCTATGCCACTGTATTGTAGGACGTCACTTGCACTTGTGACATTCCAGCCAATGACCCATTGAGATGAGCCACTGGCGATGAGATGACGTATCAATACAGTATAACCATTTTTGGATGGACATGAGATGTTGATGCTGACAAGAATTTTACGGTGAGCTCTTGCATGTATACCGGTACCAAATTTCCACCATTGAAAATTAGACAGTTCAGTAGGCTTCACTTCTAAGTGAATTGGCGATGATGCATCGATATGGCGTAAGAGATGGATCTCTGTCATACCGATTTCACTATAGGGAGCACCATCATCAACCAGAGGACCATTAGAGATTCTTGGCTTTATTTGTGCTGTATTAGCCACCATTTTTATCGTAAAATCCCTGACATCACTATTGCCATTTCGTTCTGAGTTAGGCTGCTGATTGTTTCGTTGACCAAAGCTGAGATTCTGTGGCTGAGGTTCGTTCTGATTCTGATTGAGAGTATTTGTTGATTTGCAGGGATTTTGGGTAACTTGTTCTTAACTTGGCCATTTCGAAGATGGTCTGTTACCCAATGACCATGATTACCACAAGCCGTACACTTGGTATTGAGCTTGTATGCCCTAAAATCCTCGAGGACCGGAGTTGTTGTTGTATTTACGATTATTGTTGGAGCGATTTTGGCATCCACATTGACCTCGCTTGTAATTTATATTTGTGACATTGGCAGTATTTTCCACATATGTCTTGTTATTGGACACCTGACCATAATTTTTTGTTTCACATTGACGGAGTATCGATGCAAATTTCTCATATGTGATTTGAATGAAAATTACATCGTCCGTGTTAGCCGTACGAATCGATAACCCCGCACCTGCTGCTGATAGTATTGGAATTATTTGAGTGCCGTTGATATTAGATCAACTCAGTAGCATCATTGCTAAAACCGACTGATGAATTTGTAAAGTAGAACCATGAGAATGATACTTCGCCACTTGTGCTTCCAACTGAGCTTCATAATTCTGACAGCTTTCGGTAGACTTACGCTTGATTAGAAGGAGATCATTTAGGTCATGGAACACGGTATTAGTAACTGAAAGAGGATCCCGGATGTGAACAGCAGCGACTACTGCAACCACACCTTCTGTACATGAAATGATTTCGTTCGGGATGCCTGAGCATAAATATTATGCCTTACCAAACAGTTGAGATTTCAAACAAATTACACGTAGATTTTCAGTAATCTTGTGGATTTAGTATCAGTAAAGTTGTTGTGGAATATTTTCCATAGTTCTACGGCCCAAAAATAGCCTTCTTTATTACCACGCCCGTCCGTCCATGGGGCTGTACAAAGACCCCATGCAAACTTTGGACTAGATGGTAGTGTGTTGTTTCCTCCTGGGCCCATAACTGAGGGAAAATTGAGAAATGACTGATAGATAGACTTCTGTATGAATCGGTTGATCGAATGAATAAAAGATGGAACAACGGTGTGGCGATAGCGTAAACTAAGAGGAAGTCAATTTATTCGAAAACTCGTTGCTCTTCGACTGAGACGATAACTTCGTCTCAGTGAGAGTATAAGTAGACAAAATGGAAAATAAAAAGACCAAATTCCAATAAATGGCATCTAAAAATATATCAGAGAGATAAAAATAGATAGACATGATAATATGCATCATGTCTATATATATATTGATAACAGAACAGAACGTTTTTGGATGATATAACAAAACATAATGGCATCTCTAGTTAGCTGATTAGTTGGATGATGAGTTTTTAAACTCATCAATGTGGCACGAGTTAATAAATAAGTTTATGAGGGATATTTTTAATTAAATGGTGGTGAGTTCGTTGATGGGTTTTCCAGAAAACCCCATCAACGAACTCATTACCATCGATTGTACGTTGTCAAAGAATTAATAATTTGTCATGGTTGTTGATATAGACCAATGAACATATTGCAAATTGGAAGAGAAACCGTTCGGAATGATGGTGTTGTCGAATACAGTAAGTAAATTCGTGAAACAAGTAACACCGAGTACAGTTGGAGTGTGAATGAAACGTGTGTTGTACATGAACAGCACACACCACACCAGCAGTGACGGTACTGTGAGTGGTGTGAACTTTATGTAATCCTGTGACGTTTTGTGTCACAGCGGCAGAAGCGCCGTCCGTTCACCCATCCATTTTTCAAAAAACATTTTTCCATCCATCCTAAACATCATAATTTCAAAGACATCATTATCCCCATCAGCATTACAACAACAACTTTATAACCTACCGAACAACATTATCCTCATCAGCACTACAACACCAGAAACAAATTTAACACATAGCGATCCTCATCCCATGACCACCGAATCATCTTAATGTAAACAGATGTGGATTTTCGGTATCACCTGGAGAAGTACAAGTACCACACGGAAAAGGAAGAAACTTGCGTTATCATAATCTTCATAATCATCAACCAACTAATTAAAATAAGCAGTGGTGGTGCTATTTTGGAGGGAGGAGATGGTGGTGTAAAATGGAGGACGTTGGTAACGACATCTACGACTGGAAATACAGTAGGCGGAATCGTAGGTGGGACAGGAAATTAGGGAGTGGATGAAGGAAGTTGTAATGGAGGAGGAGTGGCAAGACAGACTGGAGTTATAGGTGGAGATTTACAACACAGTTGTGGTGAAGGTGGAGGTACTGCATCACATCAAATACTTCTTTTATGCAGTGCGACTAGTGGCATTCTATTTTACAGTTTGTGGGACATGGTGGTGGCGGTGGAAGTGAAGGAGGAGAAGGAGTAGGTGATCGAGGAAGTGGACACCAAATAAAGTATCGATCGAGGATTTGTAAATATTGTTGGCGGTGTAACTTCAGTGTGGATGGTGATATAAATGACGTTCATCCTGAAGTCATAATGGAGGATTACATCGGAAATCGAAGGCCTTGCAAGTGGAAAGAACCGTAAGGAAGTTATGGACAGGACCTCTGCTACTAGAAACATCCAGTAATTAATATTTTATATGATCTAGACAACAACATTACGCCTTGCTTCCATGCATTCATTCACGGTACTTTTCATTCATGATGCACGATACTTTCCATCCACCAGAGTTTTTCAGTGGAATACTTGGTGAGTTAAAAGATTGGTAACCGAGTACTTACTTTAAAAAAATTAACAATAAAATTTTTATAATGAAATCATTGAAATATGTAACCACGGACGAACAGTATCCTTCCAATAGAAAAAAAAGTTACCCAATCGATGAAAAAGGCTACAGGATGTCACAACTTTGACAAAATTTCTACATGCGCAGCACATACAGAACGAAGTATTACCAACGGAGTATTACCTATAACGTTTAATATTGTTGAATTTATGCATAAATGAGCTCAACATACCGAACTGAGTATTACGAAACAATGGTAAGCAATATCGCTGATCTTCAGCTAACATCTTGACGTAACTTTAGTTGCTGCTTCTTCTTCTTTGTCCATCCACCCACTCTACGTTATTCCTCCTTGACTCTGGCTCCCAAACAAGTAGTCATTGAACTTTCGTCCTCCTTTAATCCTTGTTTCGTACATTCCGTTCCACATGGACTCAATTTCATACACGATCCAAATCCCTACTTTACTCAAAATTCACAATATGAAATTAAATTATAACGTCATAGCTTGTTACTGTATACTCCTACTGCTGTGACACGCATACAGCCATGGCCCATTCACGAACCAATCAGATCCCGGCACAATTATTTTCGACTTTCCGTCTCTGTACATTTCACTTCTTCACCCCTACGTACGGTGAAATGAACAGTTTTATCCCATCATCACCATAGCACCGCTCATATTGCACACCACCCACACCGTTTCCGGATTCCACCAGCTTATTATTCCGGTCGGTTCCATGTTCACTCTTCTACAGCTCATTGGTTCATACGTTGCTTGATGTACACATAATTGAAAAGAACCAGTGCATACTGGGCGTTTTAATAATAAAATTGAGTCTGACAATGCAAATGTCCACACCATGTATACCTTTTCCAATAGACTATGTACCCTGGTTCACATAAACTATTAATATTTTATTCGAGTTCATCAGCTCTAAGGGCATCTCCAGTTAGAGGAGTTGAGTTGAATATTAATATTAATATAACTTGTAAACGAAGGGTAATACAGAACGAAGGAACGTGTAAACAATTTCTGGTACAATGTGTTTTTACTACATTAAAGCGTGCGAGTTGTACTTGTGATTCCTCGGAATGTGTATGTTCAGTAAAAATTCCACCAATAGAAATGATGGTTGTGTCTATGTCTATGAACGAAATTATTGCGAAGGGGGAGGTAAAATCCGGAAAGAAAACGCTGTAAAAGGTAGCATACAGAAATCATGTGTAATGACGAAACTAAAATACAGTAGGTTGAACCGAATCTTAATTGTATGTGGTGCGCAAACAGTAAGATGAACAGAATCATTGCTGTTTATGTGACAGGGATGTACCTAGTAGAAGAAATTATCACAGTGAAATGGAGCGTGATGCGACAGTAGATAAGTTTTTACAATTTGCGGTGAGGACAAAACTGCTTGGACACAGAATCAGAGAAAGTGGAACTGGTTGTCCTAAAAATAACACAAAACGATAACTCTAGTTGCATATCAGTATGCGGCACAGGACGCGGCATACGCAAAAATGGTACGAAAACGGTGGAGGACCAAAAAGCAGCAACAGGAACTACTTTCAATTGTGAGGGAATTTCAATGTCAACAAGACAGAATACTTGCCGAAATCGGGAAAGAAATTGGAAAAGAGACAGAAGAGGATGAAGAAATGAATGTTGAAATTAAAGGACTTCATACTTTTCATAATTTCTCGCGGACTGATGGCCTATGCTTTATTCTCAGTCATGACGTTCGCACTGAGTGGACATTCAAGTAGATTTTTATTATTTGCAAGGCTTTTTTTGAAAGATTGGAAAAGGAATTATTTGAGTACCGTGCAGCGGTATGGGCCGCTCACATAGCCGAGATAACGGAAAGGAAAAACGGACATAAATGAAACTTCTGACTGCACTTTCTGCAATGAAGTCAGGAATTTACAGGTCTGTGCAATATGGCGACGACGTAACGGAATCGAACGAGGTACAAAATTTTGTTTTTGAGTTATGTCAGTTTCTAAAACACCGGTATGGAAGCATGTTCCTGAACAGGAGACCAAATTCTACGAAAATGTCGACAATTGAAGAAAAGTTTAGCCGTAATGTATTTCCCGGATGTGCAGGTTTTGTTGAATGTGTATACATGGCCGAGAAGCGTAAGGATGCAGAGGGATCAAATAAAAATGGTAGATGTGCGGACATGGAGGTCACTGTAGAGGTGTGGGTTATTATGGATTTGTACTGTTGGTCGTGGTCCCATGTAAATTCTGTGCCAAATGGTAAAGAAAATAAAATAACAAGATCTGCTGTTGTTACCGATGTTTTCAGTGGGGGTTAAATCTATGGCGTGCGAAAGGTTATTGTGTGAGGCCATCAAGCATGCTAAGACATTTTTATTTCTTCTTAGTCGAAGGAAGTTATTCCATGTGCCCCATTTTTATGAAGCATAATGCAACGACAATACATTGAAAGGGAGGGAATTTGCAGAAGGCGTACCGTACCATACGGAATAGAATATCAGCATTTTTCACTACCTTGCGAAGAAATCAGCAACTCCTGTACTGTTCATTGCGAAATGAAGAAAGGAAAACGTCATCAACTGTTACAAATGGTGCAATAATTCTACATAATATGATGATAAAGTACGAACAGGAGCTTGATAAAAACCGGGCCGAAAAGGGGAATGTGATAGTGGACGACCTCCTAGAAATTGCAACTGTGAAAACAAGATTGGAAATTGAGGAAACCGAGCGGAGACTACAACGCAATCGACAGGGTAAAATTGTTCAGGAGTGGTAATTACGTCGTGGTTTGTAGGTAACTATTGATATGCTTACTAAGGAAACCGATCGGTACTTGTTGAAAATCGACTTTTTGAATCATAATTTGGATTTATTTTGCGGTGGTTTGGCAGTAATATCAATTTAGTAGGTTGCTATGTACGTAAGCAGAAAAAGGCAAGAAAGTAGACAACACGTAGTTTAATTAGTCGCAATAATGCAGGTAAAGGCCGCTTATCATCATTACATGCAATGCCAAAATAAAAATTACATTATCATTGTAAACATTGGAGAGAATTGAAACGAAGTATAGAACTGTGAGACCTTGCATAGCACGGAACATATTTAAAATCATATATCATGATTGTAATATGTTTGACAATTTTATCGAATCGCGACTGAGGGCACAGGGTTGTATATCGTATGTGTGGGGGGAACAACTTGTTATTACGAAAAGGACATCTTAAAAAATATTAATAATAATTGAAAGCAACAATAAAGTTGACATACCGAAAACCAAAACGGAAATGTCTATCTCATTGTTAAGTGCAAAATCAATTTTACAACCTACAACCGTAAATCGCAATGGCTCGAAAAAGAAAGATTCGAAGCGGTAACACAGAAGAAGCAAGGATCGAATATGGCCGAGATGTTAACGACAAACCGATAGACAAGCCTGAAAAAAATATATGTGTCCTTATGGAAGAGGAAGGTAGCGCGAACGCCGATACCGACACGGTGAGCGTTGATATAACACCGATGAAAATAGTTGGAACACGTAAGTCATTGAAGACGTATTATTAAATGTGATGAAAAATATCAGTAACGATGAGAACAGAAATCGTCTGTGATATACGTGGTATGTGACTAACTTCAATAATTACTGACATCAAATCTGTTTCTCCTCGTTTCTAATTTCCCATGTCGTTTTAAAACAATCAGAGCGAGTAGCTCATGCTGTTATACAGCATGTGGAGTCAGAAATCGGTTGTGTGACCAATTCTCCATTCCGTCCAATACTAAGAATCAAACATCATGGGGAGGGTAATAATAGTCGTAAGTTGGATAGGTCAGCAACAGCGGAAGCTGTTGATATATATCCGGCGGATCATGCTTCAGAGAAAAAGATGAAACCAGCGATGTTGGTAACCGTAGATGCACCACATCGTAGCTCCATGAGCAAAATTGCACATTACACTCATACCAATCTGGTCAATGAGCACCGGTTCAAGCGTAACGGTGCCGGGCGCAGAGCCTCATCTCCGTACACTGTTAAGGAGTATATACTGGAATGTGAGAAAAGGTAATTATTTGATGAGTTGAGGTATAGGAATATGAAGGATGTACCAAATGCAAACAATTCGTGTTGTACTTCGGGGTGTGTTTCACGACAGGTGATCTGAGCAAAGCGATGGTCTCATACAGGTGATTTGGCACATGACTGTATCGCAAGACAGCCATGCAATACATTATGGGTTCGTTGTTCCGAAGAAGTAGAATACAAAACACGTGCGGTCTGGTTATGTCAACAAATGGAACGTTGTACGGAGACGTGGCCTACATTTCGTGATGTTCCAAGTATTTTGCCGCGACCAATAACAAAATGGTATAAGTTTCAGAGTAGAGAGCATTGGGTTTAATATTCAGCTTTCGAAACTCATATGCGGCGAATAAGGGCAATGAAGGCTGGACGGGATCCATCGAAAGCGACAATAGTTCCGGTGATGCTTGGTTGGAGTGACATAGGAGTATTCGATATGAGTGCTGCTGACAGGGAAAGATACTACATGTCATTTCCGTATGCGGTGGAGAACATGGAACCATCCCCTTTATTGGCAGCCCCTTCTCCACCATTGCCAGCACATCACATTCAACAGTACAAGTACGGAACGTTGTTGTATCAGCAATTATATCTCCAAGTTATAAAGAAAGAGTCTGTGGACATGTTCATAGCTTCTTTCTTGTATTGCTGTAGGTATGGTATGACTGTGATGAAATTTACGGATCCCCAGTTGACTTTAAACCAACAGTATGAAGTGATGACACCTATAACTGCAACATTGCGTGAAATGTTTCCCGATCTGTATCTCATCGATCTTATTATACATCAGATTATGATCTGAGCAAGGTATTGTTGGCAATGAAGCGAACGGAGGAGGTAGACTGGTTTGCACTGGGAAGGGAGATGGTTTACCAATTCGTATACTATGACTGGGATGAGGGAAAGATTGTAGACCTGCCCAGAACAGAGAAGCGTGAATTCAAGCTTTCCCACGAATCTCTAAATCATTGGAGGGTTCGAATTTTTCGTCAAATTGCCATATGGATGAGAAGTATACGTAAATTGACGATGTTATACTGCCTTGGAATAGTGAATTAACTTCTAATAGACATGTGTTATGAAAGTAGAAAGGTCATTCACAGTCCGGATGCATTGGTGGGGAGCTATAATGAAAACATACATGGCGAGGTGGATGGTGAAATACGTGAAGAAGTATATTCTGACAATGAGAGATGGTACATGAAGATGAGCTACGTGCTGCGACCCATACTGCACGGAAAGATGTTTAAACTACCTTCTGGTGTTGGCGACTTTTTCGAACTGATCCGCAAGTGGGCAACTGAAGAAGCAGGTAAAGCTAAAATCTCAAAGAAAGTAGAAGAGCTGGAAGAACTTTTACAAAAATCTAAGAGTAAGCAAGAAAAATCCGAGACGGAATTGGCATCAGCAACGGAAGAAGGGAACAACAGCTTCAAGAAATAAAAATATTAAAGGAGGCATTGATTGCATCGCGTGCGAAGGACGCGTATCACACGGCGCAGTATGAACAAAGCACTGGTATGATATCAAATTACAGAAAGGCCTTATTTCAGATGCATACATCGGTTGTGCGGGCACGTGACCGTACAGCCAAGGTAACTGAAGGTGCCAATGAGGATATGTGTACCAGTGTTAATAAAAGCACATAAATACTTGAAAAGTATGGTATATCTTATGTTAATGACGGACGTAATCAGTAGTATTTGGTTGGTATAGTTGGACGGAATTTAGTGAAGGTAAATGCTGAAATAATCACGTTTTGATTGTAGTTGTTCTGTTCTATGAGATGTTTTCAAACTAGATGCTTGACTAAATATGATTCTTTACAACTATTAAATAAAATTGACTGTCATATGTCAATTTTTCTTCTATTGAGTGCACACGTAAAGACGTTTGATTGTTTTGATATATAATGTCACGAACGGATTGTAGAGAATGATCTGATTTAGAGACATGGATTTAATTTCTCTTTATAATCATCACAACCTTCGGAGGCCACCTCATTTCCACCGTATAGTATATAACACCAGATACACGTTTACTTGCCCCCAAAAAGTTATCATGCATCTTGCCTAAATCAACTTGATTATCGGACATCAAGTATTATCTAGGCGAATTGAATCCCAATACTATTTCCTGTTGCTAACGTCATTGCTAAAAACGTAAACAATTACAGTTACTGATAATCTATCCCTTGATACTTACCCGTTGATTCAAATTTATAAATACGTGGGTAGTGCTTTCTTTTCATAGTCGGTTCATCAATCAGTCAACGCATTTATACCGTCACAGGTTATGAGAACTTTTTATTTGCGCTGCAACCTTGTAAAGCGTGAATCATCACGACGTTCGCTTATTGGTGATGTCGATACAGATAGAGATCAAGAATTTAAAAAGGTGAGTACCTTTCATCCATTGTGTAAAATGCACCTGCAGATGAAAATATA
>JAULBU010090997.1:0-27328 GCA_032358235.1 Odonthalia washingtoniensis
TACTGCGATGTTGCAGTCATTATAGTAAAGGTAGATCAGATAGTATAATTTGGAAATAAATGACATTCAGGATGAAGGGGTCGAATAATATGTAGCATCACGCATCATGATATATGTTTTTTGGGACAGGAAGATTGAAACTTTTAGCAATAGCCGACGGTGCGTGCAATTTTTGAATGAAATAATTTTCATTGCAATCAATAGCAACTTGTGAAAAACTTTGATTTTTCCTGTAGATGATGTCACCAGTGAAAATTAAACATACTGTCTGAGACGGCTGTTCCTCCCATCATATCCGCAATGAACTACTCTGCACACGATAGAGAAATTCCTGAATTAAATGACCAAAAGTCATAAAATGTCTCTAGAACAAAGACGTAGACAAAAACGAAAACAATAAGTCAAAGCCCATATCACTAAAGATGACCTACAGTTACAAACGAGACAAAAACGGGTTTATCAAAGCACGCAAAGCGCGATGCGCTGTCCGTGGTGACCTAATGAAACCACCAATTCACTACAATCCTGACCACAGAAGCACCTACTCAGCTGAAAAGACATCATCACGACTTCTCTTTGCACATGCCCATCATCATGGCAATCATATTCGACATTTTGACATATATTCTGCGTTTACCCATGAAGAATATGACTCCAATCACGTTGTATACGTAAAACAGATCCTACTATCTAACGGTTCTTTTGCTCACCCTAATTGCACTTTTGGAATATTACGAATGAACCAATATGGTTCGAAACCGGCGTGCAACATTTATGTCACCGGTCTCCATCGTCATCTTATATCTGCGAACGACAGACAATCGCATACTGATGCATGAATTTATTTTACACATACATCTCGCGGAACGATACTCATATCCATTACGATTGATGATTTTTTAGTCACTGCACCTGACATTCATGATATTAATGATTTTCTACAGCATCTAATAAAAAGAAGTACTTGGACGGCCTCATACATTTCTGGGTTGGTCTATTGATAATCGTACTAATTGTGATATCCGTCTTTCACAGCCTGCATTAATCAAGAAAGTAACCAGAAAATTAAATCTCACTACATCCAGTGGAAGTCCAACTCCACTTCCTCATAAACCAGACTATGATGATGAATGAACAGCTTGACCACTTACTGAAACCCAAAAGCAACTTTACATGTCATGCATAGGGGAAATAAGATATCTTGATGATGGTACACGATATGATATTGCGTTCGTTACTGGAAGAATAGCTCAATTTATTACTATTATGCTACTAAAGCATTTAGTCCGATATATACATGGCACGTGCCATAATGGAATCACATTCAACAATGCAAACAAAAATATATTACTGAAATACTCATATTCTGAGAATGCTGAATCCCACGATATAAAATCAACATCTGCAGCTATGCACACCTCAAATAGAGCACCCATTCAATGGACATCGCGAAAACAACAAACAATTGATCTCAGAACCTGTGAGTTTGAATATGTTGCAGCCTCACAGGCGCTACAAGATACCATTTGGATACGAAAAATACTTACCGAATTCAATACCCAGCTAATACCTCCTTCTCCAGTTATGATTGACAATAACGGTGTCATAGACATCGCCAAAAATATAGGCAAAACTCGCAGAAGAAATCATATTGATATTAAATATCATAATATCCATCATAATCTTCAAGCATTAACTATTTGCATCAAGAGAGTTTCAACGACTGACAGCATTTCAGATATATTAACCAAATAACTACTACTCAATCGCCACAGATTCCAACTGAATGCTGTCAATACTTGTCCAATCAATCATCCTACATCTCCCCAATCATTACAACTAGAAGTATGAAGGAGCGTGAGACTTTCGACATTCTGTCATCATCTCAATATATATATCCTTTCTTATATCTATCCTTTCGCCTTCTCTACTTCTAATTATTCATATCTATATGATTTTGTATATAAAATCAATCTAATATCTTTCATCATAACCTGCATTTATTTTGCACCACATACATAATACCATCAATAATATAATTAATAGCAAGCTGAATAAATCCCCTTCTCTAAGAAGACATCATTTCATCCATGCATTTCTGAAAACAACACAAAACTATAAACTGTCATTATACATATGTTACAAGCAATGAAATATCAATCAAAAATCTATATTGATTAATTTACAAGAATACGGAATTTACCAAGTCTAGGTATGAACTAATACTGATATTCAAACTTCTTTGCTATTTTAGTTTCTTATTCCTATTTTTATATATATATTTTTACACATTTCTATTTACAGAAAATTTGCTCACTTCTGTAAGACTTTCTCCATGTCAGTCTAAGCCAATGGTAATATACTTGACTGACAAGTTACACGTCCTTCACCTTTCAATCCTTAGAAAAGTATTAAAAGCATCAGAACAAGATGAAGAGGGACATGAGACCTTCTCTCTCTTCACTATTCTAGTCACCTTACAATGTCAATACTTTCACATACAAAGCCAATGTCTAGTTACGTAAGTAATCATGTAAAGAACCTCAAAAACATACTTCCAATGGCAATCATCTATTACTTATTCAAGTTCATCTTATTAACTCACATGATCATAATTCATATTATTAATTTCCATGATTCATAATTCTTATACCCAATACATAATTTATATTATCCATTAACATAATACTTAATTTATCTAATAATTAATTCACATAATCCATAATTTATATTATCCATTAATGTAATACATAATTTACACAATAATTTAAAAATATATTATCGATTGACATAATATTTAATTGAGTTTTTGTTTAACTAAAAGATTTTATCTTGGTCACCCACCATCTGCTCCATCAATGTATTGAAATTTATAGCTGTAAGTAGTTTTGTAAAGATGTCAGCCAGTTGTTCCTCCATCTTTATGTATTTCGGTAGAATCATACGCTCAGCAATTTTTCTCTCAAGTAATGGTATCGGATTCCGATATGCTTAGATTGGAGGAACCATACTTCTTCTATTGATAGAACCAGACATGCAGAGTTGTCCTCGTGCATAATAGTAGATGATTTATGTTCCATTCCTAGGTTGAGTAATATCATTCGCAGCTATACTTCCATTCTGGCGGTGGAGTCGGCTGCAATATGTAGTGCAATGAATCCAGAGAAAGGGTCAGACGAGTCACTCAAGGTGTTCGAAATCTTCTTTATGAGTAGCTCGTAGGTTGTTGCACTTCACCAAAAAGGGAAGGGAAGGCAGATAAATGAATATAAGTGTAGTTGTTGACGTTCCGACAAATAGTCGTGTCGGGAGTTGAACTGACGACAAGAGTCGATGGAGTGTCGATTGCGAAAGATCACTTTGTGAGAAACTACAGGATGATCGGGTGACTACCTCGTGAGAGGTGGGGTTAAACGACGGTACTACCGGTGAGGCACGACTAGCGTTGGGCTAACGCGTTAACAGAGCTTGTAAGGCGGGGCCGATAGCTTACGTCTGTGTTGACGGATGAAGGCCAATACCAAAGGTGATCAGACGAACGCCTCTAAATCAAACTTTGGAGACGGTTGAAGTCCGAAGAACGCTTATTTTTATTATCATTAAGGGAATTCAGGGCGAAAAAACCCCTCAAGGAGGCTCCACCCATCGCCTGATGGCAAAAGGGGAGCGTTCTGTACATGAGGTACAATAAGATACTGTAATTGGTGTACAGTGGTACGGAAAACATGTACCCGATGATTCAAATGATCGAACTAGACCAAATGTAGAAAATGTGACAGACGAACGTGACCAAGTGTGATCAAGTGTGACCAAATGTGTCAACTTAGAATTGAGCTCAGATTAACTCAGTTGACGCCCAATTGCACCACACGACCCCCTCTTCAAAAGTCGAGCACTCTATGCGAGTCAACAGCGTTACCACTGATAAACCCCAAATCCCTGGTATCGATTCCAGTTCGTCTTCTTCTTGTCTTTTCGTCTACCCGAGTTTGTCTTGGCGTCCGTTTGAACCGGAATTAATCTGTCAAATTTCCGAATTTTACGTCATGGGTGACGGTGTGAATTATCCTCTCCTTAAGACAGCATTAACAACAGAGTCCATCGAACGCCCTTCGGCTACTTTACTATCCACCAACGAATCGACGTCCCCTACAACCAACGCCACTCCATCGACTGGAGGAGGAAATCTTCCGGTATCCACCATATCGACCGGAGCTGCACCTGGTGTAGAAATGCTCCCGTTATCCACTCGTTGAATGACAGCTCGTAAACCTGCCACCCCTGTGGTGCCACCCATCCCCTCCCCGGGCGTTGATGCGGACACTCGTCAAGATGAGGAGAAGACATGCCAGATTTTTGGCTGGTCTCACTGAGGGGTCGTCGCAATATGAATCTCAACATGGAACGTATGCGGATGGAGCTACGAGCTGACTCTCCCCATTAGCGAGCTCCTCCGCACAAATGACCTCGTTTGCCTCATGGAAACCTAGTCTGACCCGACAGACGACCTACTCGACTGCGGTATAGACACACAAGCCTTCACCATCCTTCAACCACCAACAAGAAACAGGGCTCGAAGAGGGGGTGGTGTATGTATCATCATACCTGACCGCGTCCCATTTAAATCCATCACATCCCTGGCCACACCGAACCACCAACTCATATCGGGAACCCTCCACAATACGCCATTCGTGGCTGCCTACATCAATCCGCGATGCCCACTCGAATCAATTTCCCGATTCCTTTCCCTCTATTCTAAAGGTCTCAGGGGAAGCGCGTTCCTCCTTGGGGACATCAACGCATGCAACTTCGCTTGTGACCAATTCACGAACAAACAAGGCATCACACTATCTGGATGGCCAAGGACATCCAACATGAACACAGGCAGACACCCAAGCGCAACTCGCCACACAGATACTGGCGAGAGCAAGGTGGGATTCATACTCACACGAGGGATCACCATGCAACAAATAGATGTTTTCCCATTCACGAAATGGCCAGACCATGCGACAACCACAGCAAAGCTGATCATATCAGACCCAGGAACAGTCCACTTATCCCTTTCTCCCTAATCAATAACCTACGCTACGAGAAAATCGTCTGATTCATCTACAGCGTATCCATCCCACAGGCTATTACTACACTACAAGTAGCAATATAAATCAGACAACTTGAGGAGGCAGCCAAGAAACTAATCACAGGCACAATCTCACCATGGGCGGCATTAAAACGTCTCCAGGTCGAATGATTCCGCCCCAGGTGGATCCTGTCACTGGATAGAAAATCCAAGCAACGAACCCACCTCCTCAAGAAAGGGGATATCAAAAGCAAGGCGAAAGAAGCACTCCTAGACAAACAAATCAAACGTCAATTCGGATGGAATAAACGGAAACTGCAAGAATGGATGGCTGAATAACTATCAGAAAAAACCCCGCACAGGATAGTCAGACACTGAAACGGATGCTCCAACTCCGCAAATACACACGGAATGTTACCCCACCAATCTACACAGATTCGTTTACACAATACATTAAATCCCTAAAACCATCGGGCACCATCAGACTGGAACCAAACCCGTTCTAGCTGTCCCCATCCTTTATCGCATGAATTTAATCAGCTACAAACCCGGCGAAACGGAAAAAAGCACCAGTACCAGACAAGATCAGGACGCAAATGTATGCAGTTAGCACACGACTCTTCTCTAAGCCAACCTTCTCCTGATGGGAGGAAGTCCGGAGAATTGGCTACATGCCTAGACTATTAAGAAGTGCACTACTAGCTGCCATATGCAAAGATAACGGCGACGAGAACTACCCAGCCAAACACCGCCCTATTGCACTCACCTCAGCCTACCGATGAATCATCTCGGACGTCCTTAACACAGAGATCACCTAAAGCCACAGCGGAACAAACCTCAACCAATGGGGATTCCAAAAAGGCTTCAACACCGAATACGCAATCGCCTTTGTCACAAACGCCATACGCTGAGACCCACCAGTGTCCGCCATACTCGGCTTCTGCAAGGCATATGACCTTGTACCAAGAGACATTCTTAACAGAACCATCTACTAGAGACTCCCGACCCCACTCGCACACATGGTATGAGTCCTTCTCTTCCCCATGCTACTAATCACCCAATGCCAAGTCAGTAATAACACCGTCATCACTATGACCGGTGTCCCCCAGGGCGACCCGGCAAGCCCGACCATGTTCAACATTCTCATGCATGTGTAACTGGAAATGACAAACAAACATCCTGAAAAGGGCCTGGACAGCTGCTTTGCTGACGATGTCCTCCTCATTGCCAAAGATCAGTCGAGTCTGTCATCACTTGATTCTACTTGTTACATTGCCCAAGTTGATCTCATCCGAGGCTTCCTGCAAGTTATGCGCTGATTAGCCTTCTGGTTTCGACTCACCTGATGATAGATTAGTACCAGTGGTGTCAACGGACATTGAATTAATCCATGGGCGTACCCATGTGCTTCGGAATATACGACGTCCTTGGTTTAATTGTATAACTACCGTCTTGCCATCTATTGATATAAATTGGAATGGACCCTCTCAGGATTTTGGTGGAGTACGATAAACAAGTACTGGTGCACCTGAAGGGAGGTTCTGTAAATCCATGGATTTCTCCTTGGCTTTTGGGCTTGAAGTATGTTTCAAGGCGAAGCTGATTCGTCTCCTGGATTGCTCCATTTTAACTTCCTTCTTTGCATCTTCAATTTCTCTTTGGAGCTCTAATTGTGTCGGATATGGTGATGTTCTAGCTGGAAGAGGCACAGCACCGAATACTAGAACATGAGCCCTTCGGGGCCCATGGTTTCATTCGCTACGAACATGGCCATTTGGAGGCACGCTGGATCGGTTTCGTCACTATTTGATAACGTCTGCCTCAACTTCAAGTATGAACTCTTTAAAGGGTCATGGTATCTTTCGACAATATCAATGGATACAGGGTTCTAGATGGGGCTTCTTCAAACGATATTCCCGCTGCCTCGACGTTTGCCTTAATTCCCTTGAGATGTGAGAAGATCCTTGATAGACAGCTAAATAATATGGGGGGCCCATATAAATCATTGTCCACAATCTCCGAATTCTCCTCCATATTTCGTCTGCAGATTGATTTAGCAAGAAGCTTGCGGCTGTAAAATGCGTACTTTCATCTACCAAGTGGATGATGGTCTTATTATTGATAAACATGGTGACTACAATAACTCGCTGGTTGAGTATCAGTCCATCAGTACCGATTGTTGATCGAAACATGCGTGGGGTTGCTGCGTTTCTGAGGCATACCTTGCAATATTCACTTATTTTATCAAGTTCCTTCATGATGCCCTCTTGCAGATCCTCCCTGTTTGCTCTTTTCAATAGTTGGTATGTTGCGCTCACAGACGGATGTCCGAATCCCCTGTGGATTAGTCTCAGGTCGTTTTCAGTATACAGTAAATATGGAGTATCTCTTGCAGACCAACAATGGATGAAGAAATATTTTTCTAATACGAGTGGTTGTTTCAAATTGCCGATATGTAGGAAACTGCCTTGCAAACTGATGTCTAAGTTGTTTTCCAACATGTCTCTATTGGAAAGTAATGATGGATACTCGTGCTTCATTATTGCAAAGTCAACGTCTATAACGATTCCTAAATTGGTAAATGGTATTTGGATCGTAACTTCACCGATAACCTCTGCTAATCCTCCGATTCCTTCCAAATCCTTTCTTGGTTGATTGACGTATTGGTATTTTCCGCCCGAACTCCTTTGAGTACGCTATGTATTGAAACTGGCTCATCAGTGACCTTCTATTCGCACCCATGTCTATATTTATCCCCTTGAATTTCTATACATCGTCATCCTTTAATAGTTTATGCATCGTCAGTAATGCTGCTGCCATATCTTCTTTATAAGTTCGTCCATGTATGAAGGCGTTATTGGATAACGTTAATTCAAGTGTTTTTGCATCTTCTTTAGTCATCATTATGATCTCATCGTCATTACTGTCTTCCTGTAACCACCTGGCGCCATCGACATCATGATCATTCTCGTCACAAATTTTCATGTTGAACACAGAAGCTAAGTCTTCAATGGTTAAGAGGGAATGTGGATGGTTCACTTTCAACTTATCAATAGCAACCTTCTCTTGTTCCTTGGTATGTTTTGCTCTCGATCTGTTATCCTCTCCGAAAACGAAGCAGCCCTTGACTCCCTTCATCCAATCAGGGCATAGTCTCCTGGTATACGACGGATAGTCTGATTTACTTGTAATGTTACTATTATCCCATGGTTTCTTGGTGTCGCGCTTTGCACCTTCACCATAGAACTTTCCAAGTGAGTAGTTGGCTTCAGGTAAATCATGTTCTACCAAACAAATCGTATTTCTGTCTGCTGAACTTGGTTCGTTTCTCAATTGGTTAGCAATTCTATTCACGGATTCTAGACTCTATTTTGGCATCCTGTCTTGAAGGGTGGTTTGAACGCTAGGTGTGTCTACCGCTATCAAAAGCCTATCGCGTAAGAAGTTATCTGAATAGTATGTGGCATCTAAATGCTTTTGGAGTGAATCTAAGTTGAAATAAACTTCCGAAACACTCTGGCCTCTAAGTCATCTGGTGAATCAGATATGAATTTTGATAGTGTCATTCTTGCAACGTTTTCAATATGCGTACCCTTTTATCATCCGAATTATAATATTCCCTCAAACCCGTCATGGATTCATTATATGTCTTCCAATATTTTCCGTTCATCGAGAAATAAGTTAGGGCGTCATCAGAAAGCATCAATGGAACTGCTTTCAATTTTCTTCCTCATCAACTTCGCACATTGTGGCCATAGCCTCGAAAATGGAAATGGTATTATACAGATCCTCATCCCAACTCCCCAAAAACTTATCCTTGCCCACAAAAGCTCGCATCAAGCCGTTGATTTCCAGTCTTTTCTTTCTCGTCGCTTCACTTCTGCTGTAATCTCCTCTTAGTCTACGGGTTGGGAATCTTGGTAACGAGTTGTCATTGTCTAACTAGTTTCTCGATCCTTCTTTTATGGTCTTCAGAGTCACTACTCCCTCTCATTTTGTTACTGTCATCACTTGGTGGATCGTCACTGGGGTCCTGGTATTAGTGAGAACTCGTCCTCTACCTCTCTACTTTCTGGTTTATTGGTCTGGAACATCTTCTTTCTATCTGGATGTATGAAGTGTTCTAGTTTGACTACTTGGCTGAGTTCTTTTTGTTTTAGTTCTCGTTCCTCTTCCTTTTTGATCTTCACCCTTTCTTTCTTGGTAACATATCCTATCGGTGGATAATACTCATCCCTATACAGCACATTGATAATATGCTGTGCTCTCGAAACCTTCTTACTAATCCCCATGTATACTCCTCTTAATTTAAGCAAGTGGTGCCACTTGGTGATGGTTATTCTATCACACAACAGTATGGTCTGGGGTCCAAACGCCGTAATCAAATCGGACCAAAGATCCTCTGCCTCTAGGTCTATTTCATTGTACGTCCTGTACATTCCTTCTGTATAGTTCATAACACTATTCAGGCGTTCTTCTTTTTCTTCAGCTTTGGACTCACAGGGGATCGGTTCTGGATCGTCTGTGATATTGGGATATGCTTCATCTTCTTCGCCAACTTCTTCCTTGTCTAATTCTCTGTTGGAATCTAATCCAGGGCCAAAAAGGATGAACTCAATGCCTTTTCTGGTGATGGTGTCTCTTCTTCATCTTCTATCATGAAACTCGGGGAGGGTTGTATTCTTCTTTGGAGCTCTCCCATCCTTTAACCCTCAGGGAATTCCGTGCTGCTTCTCTATTGGCGTAACGATTTCCTTAGTTCGTTACTCTCCTTTTGTGCCTTTAGAACTCTTTCTTTTCTTTGTCTTTCTTTCCTTTCTTTAGTCGATTGAGTTATCCTATATTATAAGAGTAGTTGAAACTGTCGAATCCTTCGATAAAAACAATGCTACTTTATTAGTCTGGATAAATTATGCAATAAAAGAGGTAAAGTGAGTTTTAGCTAAATGAACAATAGGTAATACTCCCTTCGCACGATTTGGTTGGCAGCACTGATACAATGAAGTATATTTTGCGGACTGGCAATCGAGATAGTGTTAGTATCCATGTCGTTCCTTTGATAAAGGTTGACTGATAACAGTTGCATTATCTTTACTCCACCGTTGATATTTAACCCACGGTAGGCTGTTCTGGATCTGGTCTCCCTTACCCGTTCGGAGATATTAAACCTAGTTGAGATACTGAAAGTCGGTAATCATAAAATCGTAAAAGTGTCCAACTCTTTATTTTTGTTCTTCCTCTACCATGAGGAGTGTTATGTATGGTATATCTGGTTCAGGTTCCGACCGAGGTCAAAACAAACACACGTGTGATAGAATCATACTAATAATGAGTGATAAAATTACACAAGAAAATTCTATTAATTCCCAAACACGTGTAACGAAAATCTTCTGATTTTGTTACATGCATGAAAATCGATAAATTTTGTACACTACTATGCGTGTAACACAAAACCTCTGGTTTCGTTACATGCATAAATTCTGAAATTATGCACACTACAGTGCGTGTCGAATTGTCTTGAATTTTATAACCGTCACCCCTTTTACGACGCCTTTTTCATTACACCCTCTTAACCCTACTTCCATATACGCCGCCCATACCACCGACGTAGATACATTAATAACCCGATAATCTATGTTCCTATCCTAACTCTCTGCCTCAATCACATAGTTGTGGTCTCCGTCCTCTCCTTTACCACACTCACACCATTGTGGTCTCCATCCTATCCCTGATCCTATTGTCACTCCTTCTTCTATTATCTCACACACCCGCTTGTGTGTCTTCACCATAATCGTGTTGGTAATTTTATTTTCTTTTTTCAACTTTGTCTTCTTGTCTTTTGTCAACGTAGTCTTTCGTTTTCTTCGTCGGTCTTCGTCATATTTACCTTCAGTCATCTCATCTTTCTTCTCAATTTTTCTGTACAGTCACACGAAGTTAATTGTCAATGTTTGCTAACATTGACAAAGATTGGAGTATTTTATCTGTTATCTGACTTACTGTATCTATGTCTGCTCCTAATTGACCAAGATCTACCAAATCCTCCAGTAAATCCTGCTCATTTGAGAAACTTAGGGACACCGGCCTCGAGGTTGTTCCTTCCTGTTGGTCACGTTCCTGAAGAGTTCACTCTAATACCTTGCGTTTTATAATAAAACTCCTAATATTCTCCGTGCCCAGAGAGGCTAGTTCGGGATGGCTCAATGGTGCCACTAGCGGTAGTGCCTTTGTTGCCAATCCCGTTCTTGACTTTTCCATTGTTCAAAAGTTCCGTTCACGCTCAGCGTCGTCACGTCACGTGTCTCGATTGTAATCTCGAGCTATTTTTGAAATTACAATTATACTTAGCCCGAACCTTCCGGCAAAGAGGACCACAGACTATACAAGTACAGTAGCTCCTGCCGTGCGAGGATCCAGGTTTTAATACGTAAAAACCTGATACTTTCCTCGTGAAAGCCTCCATATTCAGGATTAGTTTTTTGTGTGAGAAATACTGAATCGTAACGAAAAATGCTATGCCTGATTATTTCAGGTATGTTTCCTTATTGTTCGTTTTATACTACATTTGTTGCATTCTTTTGCAACCAATTTGTACTTCTTTGTCATGCCAGTTTCTATCTTACTGACACTGGCCTTTTCGACATGTGTGAGTTTTGTACTGTACTTCCTTTGCGAGAGATACCTCGTTATGTGACTTTAAGTCCCTTTATTTTTTGTGGAGTACACAATACCTTGCCACGATGTATATCTCTTTCCTTGCCTGTGTCTTTTCTGCATTTCTATATGCGGGCGTACATAATATTGCTACAGAGGCCCATCATGCACCTCGTCGACGAACACACGCACTTCACGGCGACTGCATTCTCGAAGAACCAATCCGCTAAAGAGATCTGGAAGTCAATCACAAAACTCTGGATCCACACTTATATGGGACCACCAGACTATCTCTCAGTAGATCAGGGCTCTGCATACGTATCAAAGAAAACCAAGGCCAACATAGAAGCAGCTGGAGTGACTCTCGAGGGGGAGCCAACCGAAAATCCAGGGATTATTGGTATCATTGAAATAAATCAAGCACCATTACGCAGTGTGAATAAGAAGCTAGGGGCAGATCCTGGATAAAGGAGAGTTCTCATATAGCCAATTCCTGCAAATGGCCGTGTACGGGACAAACGCAACAATGGGACTGGAAGGACCCTTCCCAATTCTCCTAGTGTTCCGCGCGCTACCACACCCTGCAATAAATACCCCGTCGCCAAACCAGATGTGACTCCAACGTGCAATAGAAGAATCAAAACAAGCAGTGATGATGGAATAATCCAAGCGACGTATCGTATTCGCATCACGATGCCCGGGGGAGAAAGCACGAGAGTAACACAAAAATTAAGAGATCTTCCAGCCGGTTCACCTGTCTTAGTATACAGGGCCAAAGGAAAGCAATGGCAGGGACCCTATAGATTCATATTCATTGAGAGAGAGACTGTTGTTGTGCAACTTCTCCGCTGCAAAAAGATATTCAGATCCACCCTCATCAAACCATGGGTGAGATCAACTATTGGAAACGCCAGTAACCAAGCCCATCAGAATACAACAGGAGAAGGTGCACTGATGATAAAAGACGACGACCAGAAGGAAGAGAAGAAGAAGATGGGATATAAGGTAAAAGACGGGAAAGATAAGTATGTTGGTGATGAAATTGACGATGAAAAAGAAGGTATAAGTAGGGATGACGATAAGGGTATATAAGAACCCGGAAAAGACGATAAAATTGACCCCGGCGACGTACCTAGAAAGATCCAAGTAAAGAAGGCATAATTGGAGGGAAATGCCTTCAAGAAATTCAGACAAATCGAACTGGAAGGATTTCTGAACTATGGCACATTCCAGACCATACAAGAGTCAAAAGTAAAGTGAAGCATTCGAATATTCAGATCCAGATTCGTGTATGGACTGAAGAAAGTAGGTGAGATTATAAAGAAGAAGAGCAGGTTAATTGCGCAGAATTATTCTGGTGATGATGCTTCTGCGATAGCAACAAAAGCACCAACAGTGTAGAGATACTCACAAAGAATCGCACTGTCAATAGCCGCGTCCATGAGATCAATGGATACATATACGCACGATATCACGTAGGAATATATACAATCCCACACGGAATTCGAAAGGGATGTATATATAAGGGCGCCGGATGAACTAAACCTGCCAAAATGATATGTCTTAGAAGTGGTGAAGCCGTTGTATGGGATTCCAGAATCCGGCCTCCACTGGTATCTCACATATTTGTCCCGCCACCTAGAAACGCTTGTAATGATCCGCTCCAGATCCGATACATGCGTGCTGATCAAGAGGAAGAAAGGAAAACTTGAAGGATTAAATGTTCTACAGGTTGACGACTCCTTCAGACTAGGCACTCCAACTTTCTTATCACAGGAATAAATTGCATCCTCAACCTTCAGATGCAAACCGCACACCGCCATAAAAAAGACGAAAACATCATTCAACGGAATCAACATAAGTCTCCACGCCACCATACCACTCGCGCTTGAGATCACCCAGACCAACAAAATACTGCGCACCAAATCTGCAGAAAGCCAAGAAATTTTTGCAAGCTAAAGGGCGCTAGCAAAATATGTGGGAGAAAACGTACAAGCCAACCTCGGCCGAAGATTATAAGGCGCTCAAGAAAGCCACCAAGTTTCTGCAAAGCACAGCTGACCAAGGACTGACATACGTACCACGCGACTTTGAATCCGTGCGACTAGTCCTCATCACCGACGCTTCATTTGCGAACGCGGAAGGCCTCAAAAGTCAACTGTGTTATCTTATTCTCGTGGTAGATAAAAAGAACAGCTGTTACGTGGTACAATACGGAAGCAATAAGTGCAAAAGGATCGCCAGGTCAGTAATGGCCGCCCAAATACAAGCCCTTGTCCTAAGCTTTTATTTAGCCTTTATCGTCAAAGATTTGACAGAAGAAATCCTAGGACGATTGATTCAACTAGAGGCCATGATTGATTCAAAGACGGTATTCAACGTAGTGACCAAAGATGGACATTCATCAGAACTGAGATTGAAAATTGATGTGCAAGTTTTGCGTCAAAGCTATAGCTTAGTTGTATACGACTTGGGCGATCTTGACCGCATAGCCTGGATACCCGGAGCAAAAAGAGGACACTCTCACGTGCGACGCCAACCTCACCTTTCGGCGCGATTTAGTGCTCTGTTTGACGTGAAAGTCGCTCTTGCCCCTTGGCCCCAGATGGTAATTCCTTTGTTGTTTTTGATTGTTTTTAATAATTGTACCCTCACCTCTATTGTTTGAATGCGCTCACGGATCCGTATTATATAACCATAATGCGGTCCAGATCCCCGTCTAAATTCGTCAAACCTTCACGTGGCACTTGACGGCGAGTCAAGTCAGATAGATACTGTGATCATACACGTGTCACAGTGTGTAACATACCACTGCTAATGGTAGCATGCGATGAAAATCCGCCAATTTGGCTCACACTACCGGTGTATGCGTATTCAGTCAACTTAGGTTATCATTTCCCGTCTCTTTTTGTGTGTATCCCGTAACATCCTGTGTACTGCGATTTACACTCTTACACGTGTTGACTCCTCCTTCCGAAATCGCGTCACACTTGTGTAGGACAACAATGATGTGATTTTGTCCAGATCATGCACTACTGTAGTCCCCGTCGCCGGACCAATCACATACAGGTATCTGCATCTTTCCGAGTGGTAGGTGGGTCCCCCTACTTTGTACCAAGCTCTTTTCTCACCTCATTTCTCCCCTTTTCGTGATCGAACCCAAATAGTCGGATTTTTTGACATTGTTTGACACAGACGCAAGAAACTACCAGGTCGGCTGCGCACTCTTCCAACCACATCCAGATGGAGAACGAAAACCTATCAGGCATTGGTCCCGTTCATTGAAGCAAGACGAGAAAGGACATTTGGCAACCGAATGAGAATGTCTCGCCGTCGTATGGGCTCTTACAATACTCCGACCATACCTTCTCTATGAGAATTTCATCGTGTTAACAGACAACGCAGCGCCTGGCTGGTTGCTTACCATAACTGAACCATCTTACTAATGCGTTGGCGATTAAGACTGGCGGAACTCGATTCCCACATACAGTACAATACTGGCAACTTACCAGTAGACGCGACAATGCGTCATCTTGCGTTTTGGACTTCAAGTCCAGAATGAAAGATGAAGCATGGACGCGTCTAAAAACATCAGCAGAAACCATCGCGGATGACGAAGAGGCACTTCCAACATTCTATGTCGGAAGAAGATACTAACACCCGGGAACACATTTTTATGTCGATCGACAACGTTCATTTTGACATGTCGACGGCCGACGACCACCACACTTGACACAACCTGGACGATTCATCGGCTAACGCCGTGTTGGCAACATTACCGGGTCCGTCATACTCCGACCGGTCATTCCAACAAATCTCTATCAAGTTACTCATCGCACAACAATCTGACTACTTTTGTCGTGACATACGCCAAAAGCTTGAAGAGGGGTGGTACCAACCTTCGGCTTCAATGACGACGGATTAATAATTCGGAAAGCTGAAAACGGATCTCAAACAGTCACCCCTCACGCCTTGAAGGCAAGAGTAATGCATATACACCATTAAGCCAGACTTGGCGGTCATCCAGGGGGTAGGAAACTATACCAGACAATTCTCCGTCACATGTACTGGCCTGTATTCGTAGTTGATTATATCGCCACAGCGCGGCGATGTCCCACTTGCGCCCGCAACCGAATTCAACTGCGTAATAATGCAACGGAACCTCCAATTATTCCCGGCAGAAGCACTACTCGAATCCGTCGCCATCGACGTCTTGGGTGACCTCATCAAAACAGCACGCGGCAACCAGTACATCCTGGTAATATCAGACCGCTTACAAATCTAACCAAGACCGTACCCATGAAGGGGTTGTCAGCAGGAAAAGTGGCCAAACACTTCGTAAACAAATTGGTCTTCAACTACGGAACCCCGAAGGAACTTATCTCCGATAACTGCGGATGCTTCACCTCCAAGTTCTTACAGGACGTATGCTAAATATTGAACATATCCAAAGTCTTCGCCACAACCTACCATGCCCAAGTCGAAAGATACAATCGGAAGGTAAAGTTCGAATTACGGAGCTCTTTGGATGATCACCACAAGGATTGGGATCTCCATACCTGCGCACTAACATACGCCTACAATTGCCAGCCACACAGCTCAACAGCATTAGCACCATTCGAGCTGGTTTTGTCACGCCCAACACCAGCAATAGCGTTAAAATCAGAAGCATCAAGATCAAAAACTTTAGAGGATGTCAGGAATACCTGGAAGACATCGTTGGAAATGGTCCTTCGCAAAACAAAGGGGAAGCTCGACCGGGCACAAGCCCGTTATGAAGGCAATTACGACAACCGACTAAGAAGACAGATGGAGAAAATTTTACCAGACGACGGTGTAGTTTACGCGTCAAACGACGGGATGAACTTGAACACCGCCACAAATTGGCTGCAGTAGCAAACGGCACCTACAGGGCTAATGATGTAACAGGAAATATAGTTGTAATCGAACGACCCGACAGGTCGGTTGAGAGAGTTTCACGGTCATGGGTAGTTTTGGAACCCGAACCACGCACCTTGCAAGAGATTCAACAAGAAATGCGCCCACTGACGGAAGAGGAAATTACCCCCGAGTACTACCCAGTTTCGGCGACCGCCAACGCTTGGGACGCGCCGAGCGGAACAACAAACCGGACGAACCGTAACTCTCCAGAATTCCAACGGCCAATGCCGACTAATAGCGATTCGATCCCTATAGTTAATAACGAAGATATAATTAAATTTTCAGTTCAGAAAGCTGTAGAAGATGACAACAACTCGGAACAAGCCGAGGAAGACCCAACCCCAACAAGGGGAACCAGAAACACATGACCAGAACAACGACCAACTGTCGGCAGGAGCAGAGTAGTACGTCATAGAATGGATAGTAAACCACGGCACAAATACAGATGATAAGTACCTGAGCGCGGAAATAGGATAAACAACTTACAGAGTTAGGTGGTACGGCTACCCGCCTGGAGAGGATACCTGGGAGCCCATCAGGCACCTCCCGCTAAATAAGCTAGTAGGCTACCATAAACGGATGGGGATGGAGTTGCCGAATAACAAAAAACGCAATCGTGTGATGAAACCAACATAACAGGCGAAAAGACACCAATTTGGTGGCCGGGACCAATAACAAAATGCAAAAACATGTAAAAACATGCAATTGGGTTTAACAGTGGATGATTCACTGACAAATTAATTCGTCACCAACACCCATTACCCCGAACCCTCAGACAGACTGATTCGCACGGGCCGTTACCTGCAAGCCTACTTTGCCACATACTGTACCACACGTTTGCGTGTTGCCATTCTGAAACGTCCCCAGGTGGGAGGCATACAAACTTAAAAACTTCGACACCATAACACCTACCGCCACTCTCATCCAGGAAGACATACATCATCTCGAAACAACTAAATACCGCCGCGTACAAGCTCAAAAACCTCCTACATCATCGGAAGAACTACTTGTCCATTTCTCTGAAGAGTCATCTTACGCTATGAACGGTCAATTTCGTCCTGACAACAACCTCAGCCGTTTACGACATGCCCTAACAACTATCCGTGAAAATTCACGTCCGTAATACAAACAGCATAATTCTGAGATACACAACCAACACTCCTGTTCCCAAGGCATATAGCACAAAAACCGCTCCCCATGCAGATCGCAACGAACGCCTCCGGGGTAAAAACGGTTCAACCCATCAGAGGGGACGGAAACTGACGTTTTTCGATTCTCCCCACCAACCTCACTGCATTTATTTGCATCGGATCAATACACCCCCGCGACAAAATTGGGGCGACAAGGACATAACATATAATTCATCTGGCTGAGGATCAAAACCAACGTCAAACTCGAACAAAGAGGAACTAGATTAGCGGACGCAAGTCATTGCGGTTAAAATATCCACCGCATTCATAGCGTCGGATCAGCACAAGGCTAAACAACAAAAACAAAGACAGATTATTTATCTGGCTAGGATAACAACAACAAAAACTTATTCGAACTCTAAAAAGAGGCAGCCAATAGCTTACGCGATCCAAATCGCGGTTAAGCAAAAACAAACTAGGAAAACCTAAGAAAGAAGACCGCGAGATAACCGCGCAGTTCAACCCAACTCTCTGTGAGATACCGCTCTTCAACACCAGCTTAACGAAGAAACTGCCGAACAACATCCGCATCAGGAGTCGAACTATGCACGGAATCACCCCCATAGGGACAGAAGGCCCAACAACGTCAAACGCAGGCGCGATGTCACGTGGAACGGGGTCACGCACCCCGAACGACCTACCATATGCGTAAGCGGACGGATCCATATCGTCCATAACGGCGTCACCATTATCCCATCCACCCGCACTGCCAAGCTGGCTACGCCGTCATCTCATCCTGGTTAAATCCAGCCGGCGCACCTACCCACCCACCAGGGGAGAAATCAAGGTTAAAACCCAAAAGATGACCTTTGGAGATATATTCACATTCACAGGCGGCGAACCTCTTTGCATCCGTCTCGCCGATAACACGTCGCCCATACAGATCGTAGTACACCCAATCAGCCCTGACCCCGACACGACCGGGTGAATGATACTCTTCCCCCCACGTGCACGCCACGTGGGTGACAAACGACCGAAGGCCATGCGCTCGATCACACGTAAGAGACCTAGGTATTCTTCAACGTTCTCCTGATTCCCAAAAATCGGAAAAAGATTTAATTCACGACTGAACGAGATCGTGTTAGGAGAAACGGTCCAAAGCCGGTAATTTTCATACACTTCCTGAATAAAGATGGTCGCTATCTTCGCTACCATCTCGGTGTATACCACAACCCACCATCCGCTGTCCGGGTTGTTATGAATTTCGGACCAAATGTACGAGAAGCAAGGAGGGAGCTCCACAAGACAACCCCTGGGCACCTCGACGCGTCCGCAGTTCTTGGTCAACTTAACCTAACCGTTGTTACGCGTGTTAGGGCGGAGGTTATGATGCGTCATGCATTGATATGGAACCTCCAACCCGTACGCCGAACAAAATCGATGCTCATCTCTAACTTTTACATTCCAGTACGATGAATGCTTACGAAAATTACGAAACTCCGCCTTGATGGAGGGTTTCGTAAAATCCATTCCCTAATTCGAAACCATGAGTTGTCCCCGCCATACTTCGAGCAACTCGACTGTAACACCATCAATATTGGCAACGTATCCAATCTCTCCTTGGGTGCGGTATAAGAACTATTCAGCATGGATATTCTCCGGAAGTGGTGTAAACGTCAAGAAACGATCCAAACCGGCATACGCCGCCTTGGTGAAATAAACACGGAAACTCGCGATAGTGCGGCCGCTCCTGACCGTAAGGTCGTCGTCATAACAGAAAAATTGCCGCCGCCACGATTGGGTTTGCATTTCTGATAAAGGGATTCTCCCTGGGAGAAAGCCGTTATACGCGTAACGTGGTACGATAGTCCCATGCAGGACGACTGCTTTATCGAACCATGGAGCTGCCCCGTATAGCGTTGTATCATCAAACGGCCCAGCATCATCATACGCGATCGGTGCCGGGTACTACTTGTTCGTAACATCCAAAAAGATGGTCGGTCTTCTCTCCTCACCTTGAGGTGTGTCCGCATCAATGCCGGAACTGGAATAGGTGGTACCATAGAGGTGGCAGGATTATGAGCTGTTATCCCACTAGCAGAGACTGGGAGAATTTATACGCCAGGTGCAGTCTCAATCGGCTGAGTTGCGTCGGTTGTAGCGACGTCGATTCGTTGGCGGATGGTAAAGTAGCCGAAGGGCGGTCAATTGACTCTGTTGTTCCTGTTGTTTCAAGCAGAGGAGAATTCACACCGTCACTCATGACGAAAAACACTGAAACTCGACGGATTAATTCTGATTAATAACGGACGCTACGACGAGGCGAAAAGTCGAGAACGTCTCGTATTGATTCCAGTTCGCCACCTTGAAGGTGACGAACTGGAATCAATACCAGGGATTTGGGGTTCTGCAACGGTATCGCTGTTGACTCACACAAAGTGCTGTACTATCGAAGAGGGGGTTGTGTGGTGAAATTGGACGTCAACTGAGTGACTCTGAGCTCAATTCTAAGTTGAAACTTCTTGTCACATCTTGTCTCGTTTGGTCACGTTTTCTCTGACACGTTTTCTGCATATTGCCTAGTTTGATCATTTAAATCATCGGCCATGTGTTTTCCGGACCACTATACACCAATTACAGTATCTTACTGCACCACGTGTACAGAACGCTCCCCTTTGCCATCAGGTGATGGGCGGAGCCTGATTAAGGGTTTTTTTCGCCCTGAATGCCCTTAATGGTAATATACACAAGCCTTCCCCGGACTTCAACCGTCCCCAAAATTTGACTTTGAGGCGTTCGTCTGATCACCTTTGGTATTGGTCTTCATCCGTCAACGCAGACGTAAGCTATCGACCCCGCCATACAAGGGCTGTTAACTCGTTAGCCCAACGCTAGTCGTGCTTCACCGGTAGTACCGTGGTTCAACTCCACCTCTCACGAGGTAGTCACAGGATCATCCTGTAGTTTCTCACAAAGTGAGCTTTCGCAATCGACACTCCATCGACTCTTGTCGTCAGTTCATCTCCCGACACGACTATTCGTCTAAAAGTCAACCACTACATTTATCTGCATTCATCTGCCTCTCCTTCCCTTTTTGGTGAAGTGTAACAACCTACGAGGTACTCGGAAAGAATACTTCGAACACCTTGAGTGACTCGCCTGCCCCTTTCTCTGGGTGTCTTGCCCTACATGATGAGGAAAATGAAGGATGATAATGAAGTGGATTGTGTTGATATAGAGTAAATGATGTTGTGGAATAAATAATGGTGATATAACACGAATGATGATATGAATTGGATTATGATGATATAATGTGAGTGATTATGAGAATAGAGTAATAAATATATGAAGTGAATAATGATAAAGTTGAATATGTTGATATCTCTTGAAGATGATGAAAATATGGATGATGATGAAATTTGAGTAAGAAGAGAAAGATATAGCATAAACCGTAGTGAGTACGAGAAATTCCGAGCGATGACTTGAAATCCCACTAGTGACGCTCATTTCACAGTTACAGTAAAGATACCAAATATATTAATATATTGATATCCCTAATGTGTATTCTGTTAAGTTTAATTGACAAGAATTTTTGCATGGCGAGAGCTTCAATATTTGAAGAAATATTGAATAACAGACTTTATTGAAGATGTCGAGATGTAGAGTTCAGATCTAGAAAAAAATGCGTTTGCTTACTTCAACTCGAAGGTATGGGCTTTGTATGTTGACTTGTTCAGAGGGCGATAATGGGTACATTTTGGCATGTTAAGTAAACGTGACAAATAAATGGTATATAATGGCGTTACAGACACTATTTTCAGTAGATTTAATTCAAATTTTCTGAATTTTTGAAGTTCTCATCTCTCTTTTTCCTCACAGAGTTACAGTTTTTACCGATTTGGTCAAGTTTATCATCGGATTATTTGGGACCTCCTCGGTTGTATTTCGTCTTCATCGTTACTATTAGGTATTGTTAATTTGCTAATGGGATTGAAACTGTTTAGAAGTAGTGTTAGACGGAGAAACATCATTATTGGGACCGTCATCTTGTTGTGTAACGGCACATAGTGGTGGATGATAATTTTTGTCTTGAGTGATTGATTCAGTTTAAATCGACACTGGTGGCATTGAAATCAAAGGTTCTTCACTCTCCTGTTGAATTCTGTCAGAATTTTCATCAGTTTGATGTACCCCTTCGGTTGTATGAGTATTGCTTCTTACACTTCCAGTAGCTACGTCAGCATGACCCCACTATTTCAACAGTTTATCTGTATTCCACGCGTTCCAACAAGTTTCAGGAATTCCCCTGCTACGAATACACAGCAGTACCGAGCACCTATACGTTGTATAATAACCGCGTCGTACAGTATTCATCGCTGCAGAGACTTGCTTCACCTTCAGAAAGGATGCCCCAGTTGCTTGTAATGTTGTCGTGAATTGAGGACGAACGAACGCCCCGACCTGACTTCTCCGTACAATTCCCGTACTGCGCGCTGCATGTCCTCGACCGCTACCTGTACACAAAAGACCTCTTCTCTCTCCTCTCGAGAACCCTCTTTCCCTTGCGACACGACGTTGGCCCCTACCTCTCACTGAATTTGTATCTTGCATATCATCTTTCACTTCCGGTGATAGCACACCGTTTGGCAATTGATCCGGAAATGGAGTTGGAAGAGCTGATTGCATAGCTGAATGTTTTATGTTGATTGCACCGTTTGCTCTTCCCTCCGTTACAATTTTCAATTTGTGTTAAGGTGGGAGGAGCAAATGGCGCAAAAAATCGCCCCTCTTTAAAAGTCATTTCAACCTTACAACGACATCATCTCATCAATTAATGATAGCCACCAAATTAAATTTGTCTGATGAGATATTTTTTATTTTCGCCGTCTAGCCAACCATATGGCTCGACACAATGTAATTTTACGTTCCCCATCGTTTTATGCAATTTTCTGCTCTGTCACCTTAACTTAAGACATGTGACCCAGAACAACACGCTGATTTTTTCCCTTTGCTTTTTTGGATATAATATTAAATTTCAATGGCATGGTCGATTTGAAAACGGAAAATTGCATTTGAAAGAGGTTAAAAATCCATGGTGGTACTCGCGAACAGTTAATGGATTTATGATGTTTATGCGACGGGAAGTGGAAGTGTTTTTCGCAAAGGTAAATTATATCCCAAATCACAAAACGCCGAAGTGTTTCTAAATAAAAAGTATAAGGCGGTGAAAAAATTTAGAAACTCATGGCGAATGAAATTGTGACAACTGTAGAAGTGTAGGAATGAAAAATGTGGAGTACTGTTGTGCACAGCAGCAGTAAACTGCCTGGAGGAAACCGACTGTGAATTGTAATCAATAAGTCTATCAGCAACACAACAGTTTTTGCATTGCTGTAGTTCACGTCTGTTATGATTTGTGCATGGGAAAATTTGCCATGCATATTTAATGGAACGAGAATTTGGAAAGTAAATTATAGCAGGATAAACAGCAATTTATTTATTGTAAGTCTGCACAGCATTCAATTTTATGCCAAACCATCGATGGTTTGGATGTGATGCATGACAATGTAATAAAAAACATGTATAACGATTTGAAAATTTTAGGTGTGTGGGTCGATGAAAAAGTGATGTGCAGTGGTTACGGGGGTAAAATTGGGACGAAAAACGAACCTAAAAGGCGCGAGTTGCACCTTTAAGGTGAAATATGGAACCTATGCGGAGTTCAAACATGAAAAAGTCTTCAGGTTTTATGCGATTGGGCCGTTGATACAAGACAATTGAAAAATATGAGGTTGCAGACCGTGACTATATGTTTGATTGCAAGTATATACGCCAGACCTGTAGGCAGGCCCCGTGATGGTTGACTGTGAATGTAAAAAGGTCAAGGATAATTTAAAAAATTAAGAACTGGAAACATTTTTCAAAAGTTGAAGATTCACTTTTTGGATAATAGGTTAATTCGTATACTAAATAAACAGCACAATACGTTAGAAGATACAGATATAAATGGCTGTAACGAGATTAAATTAGCACAAATTGAATGTGACGTAATTCTCGTGAGGACATGGACGTGACCATGTCATTTGTCGACAATTTCTGGGTTACAACAATTTAACTGGCTTCCCGCTGTTCAAAATACATGCAATATTTTCTCGTTTGAGAATTGAATTGAATTCGTTTACTGACCATAATTTCCCGTTTGTGAATACCAACTACATACTTATTGATTAATTTATAACCTAACTGTGGTGCACAACGATAACTTCTTGTGAAATTATGTCGACAATGACCGACAAAGAAAAGGTATTGCTCCGAGATTTGAAAAAAGGGAGTCTCTGCTTTATGAAGTCATGAAGATGGCTGAAACATCGAACTATCATCTCCGAAAATGCCGACGAACATGTGTGTGAAAGATGCAGAAATGTTGATGCAAAAGGAGACTGTACATGATGTATTGACTGCCATGAATAACATATTGAAATCATTGTGTGAAGCTGCATTTCCCGGAAGGGTTGCAATATTTCAAAGAATGATTGTTGAAGAGAATGAGGCTGAGAGAAATTTTCAAGAGAATGTGGTGCGATTTTGGAAATGTAGTAAGAAAGGATCTGTAGAACGACGTACCATACGTGCAGTTCTAACGTCGCCCGTTTGATGCTTGGAAATTATGAAAATGTTATGAAGTACGGAAGAGGATGTAGTGAGAGACCTATGCGAAATGGATACGGGAAATACTGTAATTTTGGATAGTGAGATGGAAGTTGAGTCACCTCTGCTAAAAACTAGGAAGAGATTAAATGTATATATTGGGTAAATGTATAAACGTGGTCGAAACGACAGTATCGCACTTGACAAATGTGGCAGACTACCATGTCGAAAATTTAACCGGATGAGAGTTGATGATTGTGTGATACAGTATGCGCTAGCTTTCATCTTCAGACCCGAGAATGTATAGTTACTGTCATGTGGCACGAAAAGAATACAGCGGAATGGGGCATGGGAGCGATTCACAGCTGTCGAGCGTAAACTAATTCTGGAATATTTATGGAGAACATATGAGAATGAAAAGAAGAATAGTGGTAATGATAGTAATTACGTTGGTAGGACAGCTTTTCTAAAATTGGCAAGAACTTTTACGAAAGGACACCAAAAAGTGAAAGCGTGTGTCTATTATGTTATTTCTGGTCTACGTTACGATAACATAGCAAAATTGAAGGAAATTATTCACAATGAGCTTCTAGATATTGCGATGAGTAGGAAACTTCCAAGTACAGTTTGTGGGTTATGAAATATAGTTTCCCGTATCACGTCTTGAAAGATGACGATCCTGCGCACAATGTAGATCACAGTTTGTATTCAGCATCATGCCGTAGTGAAGTTGGTGCCGGAGTTTCACGGATGAATTTGATGGTGAGTGGTAAAAGTAATTTTGAGGAGTGCCTAAAGCCCATACAACTGGTTGAAGATGTAGAAATCAATGTGGACGAAATGACTGTTGGTTTGAAGGAGTAGTTGGATGAGGTGATACGTAAAATGGTAACCTACATGGGTCATCATCACCGTGCTAAGGTGCAGGATACACGTAATACGGAGATATACAAATTGATTGCGAATGCAGATGCAGAAACGAGTGGAATGCGTATTGTTGATTACAAAATGAAAATCGAACCTTTAAGTTTCATAGAAACATCTACCTAATTCTACGGGAAGCGTGGAATCTCATGGCACAGAGCCGTCCTTTTTTATGTTTCGGATGATATAGTTGATGGCGACAGTATGGATGATGACGTAAATTGTAGTACAATATTTTTGATCACATTATTGAAAATGAGGCGAAACAGAACTAGATAGCTGTTTGTATAATTCTGGACGCTATACTGGGTCGAGTAAGAGTTGAACGACCAAATTTAAAAGAAATTTGGATCATGTCCGATAATGCTAGATGCTATCAAAATGACATGTTTCCTGTTACTGCTTTTTCATAGCCGCATATCTTGAAATACATTTGAAAAGGATTGTACATCCTGAAACTGCTTGTGGAAAGAGATTTGCTGATGCCCACTTTGCAAATTTAATGATGCAGGTGCATCGGTTTGTTCATGAGACAGAAACTGATGTGATGACATCTGTTCACGTTGCTCACGTGTTAAATTATGAAGGCGGTGTCGGCAATTCAGCGGTTTAGTTACTACAATTAAACCGAAATTCTGAAGGTATAATAGCAATACAGCGTGCTATTAAGGATAAAAAGATGTCAAGTTTACAGAGGATAGGGGAAGTAGCGTATGGAAGCTTTGAAAATGATAGTGTTGTTGCTACGACATATAAGTATTTTGGGGGACCGGGGAAAAGTATGTATTTACTGTTGTCAAACTTGTTAAAGTTTTTATTTTTCAGTACACACAACTTGATTTTGTGCCTTTTATACGCAAAAATGACACCAACTACATCTCACAGTGGAGTTCGTTGAGTCAGTCAAAATCAATAAAACAAACAAAAATTATAAAACAAATCAATCAATCAACAAAAAATCAGTCAACAAGTACAGTAGATCAAAATTCAATCCAGCCCGAAAAATCGAGGGCGAGGTGTAAGCATTGCTCATATTTACTGTAATTCATATTTACACTGTAAGCACCTCGATTTTTTGCAGCCTGCGGCGGGCAGGCGAACACTTCGTCGAACACTTCGTCGAACACTTCGTCATTTCAACACCCCCCTTCGATCAAATGGTTTCACATCCTTCACTCACCAACTTATTTTCTCAACGATTATTCACAAACCTGTAGACCGCAACCATTCAAAAACTTTTCAAACTTTATCCTTCCCAGCGCTTTTGTCATCATGTCACCGACCATTTCTTCCGTTTGGCAGTACTTCAAACGAACAATGCCTTTCTGCACTGCTTGCCGAGTGAAGTAAAATCTCACATCGATATGCTTCGTTCGACGTTTTACTGACGCATTACTTGCAAGCTTCATACTCCCTTGATTGTCCGTCAGTATAGCAGTCGACTCATCCATCAACGGAACATTTCCAATATAACATACGAGACGGCGTATCCATACGATTTCTTTCACACCGGCACACAATCTTATGTACTCTGACTCAGTTGATGATAATGCAACAACTTCTTTCTGTCTTGCATACCAAGATACAGCCGCACCTCCCATCATCACAATATATCCACTCATAGACTGCCTTGACTCATGGTCACCTGCCAAATTTGCATCAACATAAACACTTGGAGTAAGTGATGAATTTGTACCGCCATACTTTATACCTAACGTTTTGGTGTGAATGACATACCGTAACAAACGTTTAACAGCACTCCAATGAATCATTCCAGGATTTTCAACATATTTGGACAATTTATCGATTGGAAATGCAATGTCTGGGCGTGTCCCAACCATCAAATACATTAATGACCCTATCGCTTCTCGATACGGCTCACAACATGGCTCATCTGATATGGTCAAGTCAACACCTGCATCCATCGGTGTTCGTGATCCTTTTGCGGAACCCA
>JAULBU010091108.1:0-27318 GCA_032358235.1 Odonthalia washingtoniensis
ACCAAAACAAAATCAAATAATTTTCGACATTATTTGGAAACTTTAAATATGTCCTGGAAAATGTTATGCCATACCACATGAAACGAAATCAAATCATTTTTGACGGTATATTGAAACTTTCAAATGAGTTTTGGAAAACATATCCATATTCCACCAAAAGAAAAAAGGAATATATATATACATATATATAATTCTATTCCCCCTGAAACGAATACAAATTAATTTTGACTGTGTTTTGAAATCTTCAAATTTGTTTTGACAGAACATCAAAATGCAACATCAAAGTCACTGCAAAAATATTTTGAAACTCGTTTGAGATTTCCGAAATGATTTTGGAGACAAACCAGTGAAAGTGTCTTCAATTTTGTTTCGACTGTCATTTGAATATTTGGAAATTAATGTTGCTACTATGGGCAGTATTATCTCAAAGATTTCCTAAAGTGATTCTAAAAAAAACCCGTGTCATATTTTGGACTGTTTGAGGTCAAACAATCGTGGAGCTTTTGGGGAAATTTGTTTCTGAATGATACAGACGTTGACGGAGTAAAATTGGACACAGCATGAAATAGAGAGTCAGTGATAACAAAATCCCAGTACTTGGCATACCAAAGAGAATTCAAGAAGATGATCCCGATGAAGCCCTAGACAAGAAATAATCTGAAGGGACTCGGCGGAAACGGAAGGGTCATGGGGGAGGCCAACATCCAGATCCCTTTCCCTAATAGCGGACTGATTATCGAAGTTGAATTCGCTGTTGTGGAAGAGGACGTACCAACAATACTGTCAAACCGTGACATGATTGAGAACGGCCTTGATTTGAGCCTGCAAGAAAAATACCTGTACATCGGACGACACGGCCAACCCGTGATCCTGGAGAATTACCTTTTTGTACACCGTTGGAACGAAAGAACTACCCCCTACGTTATGTACAGGGAAGAAGACCCCCAGAAAATTCAGTGGAACTTCGGCCACCAGTCCGTGATGGCAACCAAGAACCTCCTCCAAAAGGCAAGTGAGGACTTTTTTCAATTGATACCAGGACGGAGATCGAGAAGATCGCAGAAGATTGTAAAATTTGCCGAAAGAATAGCAGACCTCCACCTCGATTTAGGTAAGCCGTAGGTACACAGGATTTTAGATTCAACCACCGTGTTATTGTTGACACCATGTTTTTTGACAACCGCCCCGTCATCCACTTAGTGGACGAGTCAACCGACTTAACGGCAGCCTCATTTCTAAAATCCCAATCGTCAGACAAAATATGGAAGTCGATTTCAAAGCTTTGAATTCTATCTTAGATGCGGCCGCCCGACTTCCTCGCCGTAGACCAAGGGAGCGCATATATTTCGAAAGAACTGAAATTAGTAGGAGAAATCGAAGGTATCACGTTAGAGGAAGCTCCTATCAAATCTCCAGGAACTATGAGAATCGTCGAGAGGTACCACGCCCCACTAAGAAGCGCGTACGTCAAATTGCGACAGTCTCTCGACAATGATGAAGTAACGGACCACGAATGCCTGCAGATGGCTGAAATAACTCTGCCATGGGACCTGAAGGCCTTTGTCCCACGTTGTTAGTATTTGGCGCTCTGCCCAGCCCTACAAGAACTTCACCATCCCCCACTCAGCTCCAGATCTAGCAATCCATTAAATAAGCCAAGAGAACCGTTGAGAAAGAACAAGCCAAAAGACGAATCGCATTTGCACTGCACCACACCGGAGGCTCCAAAGGCAATGAAGTCTCCCAACAGCTGCGCGACCTTCCCTCTGGCTCTCAAGTTCTGGTCTACCGAACGGTAACCAAAAGATGGGAAGGACCATTTAAGTATGTCGCAATCGACGGAGAGATGGTGACTATACAACTACCCGGGAGCCGCAAGATATTTAGAATTAATTGCATCAAGCCCTGGAGTAAACCAGAATTAGATGGACCAACAGGTAGTTTCCAAGACTCAAAAGCATGATTGAGCACGGATGAAAAAGGAAGGACAGGCAGAAGAACCGACGTTGATGATGTGGAATCCGCAGCGAATCGAGGAAGATAAAAGTCCGAAAGGCACTCCCGGAATAGATAGCTTTCGCGACGTCCCGAAAGAGCTAGATGTAAGGGCTGATACAAGACGGAACATTCGTGAAAGTCAACGAATAGAAGATTGAAGAGTCAACCCAAATATTTGGGTCGAAGTTTGTTCATGAACTGAAGAAAGTTGGAATAATATGAGAACGAATAGTCGTCTGATTGCGCAGAAATATGCGGACGAAGGAGCAAACATTATATTTACCAAGGCACCAATGGTGCAGAGATTCTTACAAACAATGGCATTATCTATAGCCGCTTCTATGCCATCCCTCCGCACCTATACGAGGGATGTAACACAATCGTACATCCAATTCCACTCTCACTTGGAAAGAGACGTTTACATTCGCCCACCGCTGGAACTCCAACTGCCCGCTGGGTATTTAATGAAGGTAGTGAAGCCCCTTTATGGGATACCGAAATCGGGACTCCATTTTTACCGTACCTATCTGACACATCATCTGGAGTCCCTGAACATGAGCCGGGGAAGGGGATACCCTTGTGTTCTGATAAGAAGTCATGAAAAAAGCAAGGACGGGAAGGGCTTATTTTGTTACAGGCGGACAATTCATTGGGCAGCGGGATTACCTCGTTCCTCGAAGGAGAAGAACAGGCATCGAAAAAGTTTCGATGCAAACAGAGGACGCCCAATAACAGAATCCCTACCGTATTTAACGGCTTGACCATAACAACCACCGGAAGGTCGACAATCCGGATAACAAAGACCGAAAAGATTGACAAGTTGAAGATAGCGGAATCGCAGGAATACTTTGCGAGCCAACGAACATTAGCCCAATATATCGGGATTAATGTCAGGCCGGACTTAGTTGCGCTGGTCCAACTTTTCGCACCAGGAAAAAGGGAGACGACATCGGATGAGATCAAATCGCTGAAAACGGCGACAAGATTCTTGAAGACGACACGGACCCAATGGTTGTAATTCGTAAAGTTGGATATGGAGACCGTCAGGATCGTGCTGTTGACCGACGCATCTTTTGCCAACGCGATTGATCTTAAAAGCCAACTGAGGTATATGATCCTTATGATTGATGGAAAGAATAACTGCAACATACTGCATTATATGACCAACAATTGCCAGCGAATCTCCATGTCGGTGATGGCGGCTGAAATCCAGGCACTTGTTACCGGATTCGATTATTCATACTTGGTAAAATATCTGGTAGAGGAGATACTGGGACGTGACCTGCGACTCGAGGCACTAATAGATAGCGAGACCGTGTCCAACTTCATAGCTAAAGACGGGAAAAATGCTGAAAAGCGACTCCAAATAGATTTCCTCGCGCTCAGGAAGAGCTATGGTATAGGCGAGCTCGATCGCTTGGCCTGGATTCCCGTAGATACTAACCAAGCAGATTCGCTAACCAAGCCCGTATTAAAGACAAAGTCACCCCTCTTCACACTCATGACTGCAAACGAATTCAATATACAATCAAAAAAATGGACCACCACGTCACCTGAATCCAAGTAGCTGTAGTGTCTCTCCGACTTTCAAATCGATGCGGTAACGTTCGTGTGATGAACCAGGAGGATAGCGAAGGCATACAATTGACGGTTGATAAAATGAGGGAAATGACGAATGTGAGCGATGATGTCAGTATGATGATGACGATAGTATGATAAAGAGACGATTACAGTAATGAAGACGCTCGGCGTGGGAAGAAATTACAGTGCGCCTGAAAGAGGAGATACTACCGCGCATAAGAAAGGGGGAAGATGAAACATATAAAGGGTTGAGACCAGGAACAGAAAATCGCCGGATGATAGCGTGACAAGATAAACTTGGTATAAACAAGACTCGTGTGAAAATGAGGTACAAAAAGGCGCTTTTTTCATCTTCTCCGTGCGATAGACTGTACACTACACGTGCAGAAAACATGGTAAACGCAAAGGTATACGCCATTAATCTGTATGCAGGAGGAAAATCACACTGACGAGAAGTCAACAGTACTGCATCAAACGTGTACTCCGGCACCCACTACAGTGTGTGGATGCAATTATAGGATGAAAACCATCTACAATTGGCATATGCAATTATTGGTTGAGAAAAACAAAATTTAACCCACTGTAATGTAGCTCTGCAAACGTGTACAGGTAAAACCGATTACAATACATTCAAGGTACCAACATCTGAGTTAGAGTACTGACTCCGAAAATAGGAATTCGAATTGATATCTATTCTTGTATTTATCCATCAAGACTTAGACTTTGCTATTTAAACTCAGCTCGATGAGGATTGCTGAGATATTAAAAAAAGGTAGAAATTTAACGAACAGAACCACGGAATCACTCGGCATCAACTAAGATTGCACCTAACCGTCAGTCACAACAGGAAAGGGGAAACTCAATCCACCATACACATACTAAGCAGATTAAAGCCCTGAGTCAGGTGACAGGTGATCTCCACGCGTGCGCCGCGTCCCGGATCATCCCAGCTGCAAACTGAGCTGGGAGAAGGGACCCCAAGTGACCTTCTGATCGACATCCCGTAAAGGATCCTAACCGAGCGTGGGCTACCCAGAACACCGTCCTTCATTTTGAACAGCGGACACAATAATCACCTGAAGTAACCGAAGGATACTCACACTCACATACACTTAATTTCTTAATTTCAATTTAATAATAAAAGCAGGTGTAGTCTCTAGGCAACCGATTTTTTTCGACATTGATGTGTTATCTAGTTGAAATAGAAGAACGAGCAACTCAAGGAGAGTGTTCAGTCTTCGAAATTACCGCAGGAATGTTTGATCCCAATTTGGCTGTTAAGAGATACCGACGGTATGCTGCATTAAGTGAACGAAAAACCAATTCCAGAAGATTTCCGACCACCTGAAGTACTGGAGAAAACTATGAATCATTTGAAAGGGACATGTGATTATAAATCTGAAGTTTTACAAATTCTTCCTTTTGTTCGTGATCGTGCTAGATAAGTTCGTGAAGATTTTACCTTCCAAGGATTGAATGATAACTCATGCATCAAAATTCATGAAGAAAGTGTTCGATTTCATATATTATCTGAACATCGATTGTTTGGATTACCACCTGAGCAATTTTCGTCTGAACAAAATCGTGAACAACTTGATAAATGTTTGATATCATTACCTTAAATGTATGACTTGAGAAAATAAAGAAAGCTACCAACATCTCCTAATGAACCTGAAATGCAAGCTATTTACATCCTTACTCATATCATATACTTTAGAAGCAAATCGTATATCTTCTGTCCTTCTTTCATCAGGAGGGAAGGCCCGAAAGTAATTACACTTGTTTCTTAGATATTGAAATCATGTCATGTAATACACTTCTTTCTTAGATATTGAAATCATGTCAATATCTAAGAAACAAGTGTAATTACTTTCGGGGCTTCGCTCCTGATGAAAGAAGGACAGAAGATATACGATTTGATTCTAAAGTTGTACGTGTTGCTTCATATTGCTTTAGAAATGCAGCCGCATGCTTTTCTTGTGTTAGAGAGCCTATTTATTTAACGGCTTGTTTGTTACATCAATAGTTTACTTCTGTAAGAGCTAGTGCAGTGATGGTTATGAATGATGCAATGATAATGATAATGACAATGATAATGATAATGATAATGATAATGATAATGATTAATAATGATTAATAATGATAACGATAATGATAACGATAATGATTAATATTGATTAATAATGATTAATGATAATGAATAATGATAATAATAATGGAAAGACAAGGACACCGGTGACATCCACCACCGGTGACAGCTAGAAAGAGGACGACAATAACGGCATGTACAAGTACGGAAATAACTGCACGTACAAATAACTGCACGTACAAATAGCTTCACGTACATATAGTCTAGGCAGGCTAGTTATATAATAGGATCGTTTGATAAGTCGTATATCAGAAGGTACTTTTTTCACTGTGAAATAACGATGAATGTAATTTTTTTAACGATTAATATAATTTTTTAATGCAATATACGATCATTATAATTTTTTTACTGTGCAATAATGATATATCAATAAAGATGTGCTGGATTTATCATTTCTATAGGTAATGGTAGTCTTGATTTTGATCATACATATGTTCATTTTTAAACTACACGCAGCATTAACTTCAATCAAATATAGCTTAATTTTTATTACTGAACGCAGTATTGAGTTATTCAAAATCGGTTCATTTATATAACTCTGCACAGTGTTGATTTTAATCCTACAGAGGTTCATGTATGTATTAAATCGCATTGTTAATTTTGATACAAAATGGTTTATTTCTCTAGCTCCGTCAGCTCACTATTGAATCTTCTCAGAAACCAAAATATAATTCCGTCAGCTTGTGAAATGACCCACTGAAGGGTCATTTTTAAGGCTGGTTACCCGTTTCGTGTTACTTAGGTCCATTTTTATAGCACTGGATAGGACAGAATTACGGCTACAATAAAAATTTAATACTGTGCAGTTTAATTTTTACAGTACAAAATGATACTGATTTTTCAGAATCGACCACGCAGTGATTATGTAAATAAATTTTCGAAAACAGATTACCAAAAGCATTTAAAAAACTACTACTCGAAAATAAACTAAAGAAAATAAATACCTGTAGGGGGAGTTTCTGTCATGTGTAGCCTATCAGCGAGGTTCTCACAACGACGGAATACACCACATTTACTGTGAAAATTGGAAGTGTTTTCAGATATAAATAAATAAATATGTTTAAACTATTTAATTTTATCCAAGAGAAGTGTGGGAAACGCAAACTATTAAATCATACTACTGAATATATACTTTGGAGCGTTGTGATTAGAAACCAGAAGCCTATTTCTCACATTCGATGTTAGTAATGGGCTTCTTGTTTCTAATAAGTTATATATGATTGTTATAAGTTATATAAAATGAAATGTTCTTAATTGCCTAAAAGTTAAAAAAGACAAAGTTATCAGTTGTAGTAGAATATATTAAAGTGGAAAAGAGTTCCTGATCTAATGGAAGCACGGCCTGTTGCGCTCACATTTGATTACTGTCATGTGAATCTTGCCATTAAAATAGTCTTGCTATGAGGAAGTAGAATTTAATGGAGTACGATGTTTATGAAGACTGTAAACGTCTATGCTTCCTGAACTGAATTCCTACTTCCAAGAGGTGAATTACGGTGGTTGTACACGAGAACCATTCATATAATTTGGTCATATAATCGTCCGCATTGAGCCAATGGCAGTCCGGGCATTCACAAGTGGTAGGTTTTGCCCTGTACAGTCATATTGCCCAAAACAGGGAAAAATATGAACGTCGGACAGTGTTTGTACTTTTGTGAAGTTCTGTAAATTAACGGAAAAAATTACTATAGTTATGATTTTGTGCAAGCTGTATTTTTAAATCAAATACTATGAATAGAGTGAACGAATTTGTGCGTGTAGTGGAAAAAGTGAAATATAAAATCATAAAGCAGGGTAGAAAAGCAAATAATAAAGCAATATGTGTAAATAGTCAATGATACAACGAAACAACGTTTACAGACTATAAACTGTGAAGTTGGCTATAAGCTATCAAGTTAACAGAATATAGCCTGAATAATTGTTCTACAACGACCTATAGCGAGAGGCTGTCGCATTATTTGGTTATAACGTTTTATTTTGGAGGAGATAACGACAGCATTATAAACGGCAACATTACTTGTACGGGATTAAATGGATATATATATATATAAGAACAATACTGCGATACTATCACAGTATGCTATACGTGAACTATTTATTAGAGCCAGTGGTTCTTATTAATAGTTCATTAATACTGTTACTTAATAAGTAACAGTATAAATGAAATATTTGTTTTTAACAAATATTTCATTCATACCCGTCATCGATCTGCGTCATTCCCTAGTACAGCATTGTGCAGATGGATGAAGAGTAAATCGATACTAGCATAGTCATTGAAGTATCCTCCTAAGAATTATAGTAGAAAGGGGATAAATGAACGTATTACAAGAAGTTAGCGATTCGGTGTACAAATCCAAGAGGCCACCGAAGGGGACGAATCAGTCCCCGTCTAGACCATATCTCGTACATGATATAGCCAAGGATAGACCCATCTCCTTCGATGACCCCCAAATATGAACCCGGATTCCATTTCCGCCTGAACATGTACTAGTTCCGAAGAAAGTGAAACGGAGAGAAAATTATTTCCGCGGAATTGTTTTGTTTCTCCTTTTTATACACATGTTTTCTGAAAAGTTCCAGTTTTACATTTTCACATAGTACGTTCATTTTCAGAGGCATTATCACTGTTGTATTATATTACTCATACATAATTTAGGATTTGGAATAAATTTCCTAATATTTTAAACGTTCACCGCTATGTTTCGTGCCCATTTCTGCGAGCGACAGGCTATAAGTAAAGCCGTTGTTTGCAAATGTAGATTTAATTATACATAAAATGATTATTTTAACTTTCTTTCTTCAGCTTCATATACATGTCACGAAAGAGCATTATTATATCTGAAATCCACTTTCTCCGTTTATTTAAACTTCAGCCACTGTTCACTGAAATTTAGGATTGTAAATATTTCCTTCAATATTTTGTTCGAAATACATGTTACCGTTTTCCATCTCTAGAGATCCATTATAAAACAATCTATCATTCAAAAACATGCAGTTAAATATCATATGCATTGTGGATAATTTTTATTGAGCCGTGCGACGGCCCGTCACACAGCGGAGTATAAATTTGGAATAACATTTCGTTTTCATACCTTCTATGTAAGAAAATGGATGAAAACAGAGCTGTGTTCTGTCTTCATCCATATTATTCCGTAATATGTAAGAATTAGATATGTACCAAAAATTAGAATTTTTCACTAAACATTTTTATAAGCAACAATGGCACAGACTGTCGAATAATTTGGATATAGAACTTTTTATTCCATTTTTATTGGGAGGAGATTGCAACAGCTGAATAGGCGGCAGCATTATGTTTTACGGGATTGCATGGAAACCGAAACATATGTAGGAACCATACTGTGGTAAGTAATAGTATCATTGAAACATTTTTAGGGAATGGGGCAGATGGCTGGAGGGAAAATAGCTATTTTCGATAATGCTATGAAAATCCTATGGTTAATAAATATTGATGTACAATATTTAATCTAAATATACTAATTGGTGACAACATGATTAACAATATCGCTACCGTAATCAACGAAAAGTTAATAACCCTTTGTGATGGGATGTAACGACAGAATCTCCAGAGTCTTGTACGAAGATACAACTACATATGTTCCCAACTTCTTATTCTGCCCATAAAGAAATTTTTACGTCTTGGGCCATCAATTTGTTCAAAAGGAGATGACTTATCACCAGGCCAATATGCATAATCATTGGTACCTTGTTACGAACCATCGTGCTGCTAAAATCCATACCCTCTCCTTGCTTCCGTCTACGGATGTGAACTTATGGGTACATTTAACACCAAATTTCATGAACTGGGCTTTTGCTACAGAAAGAAAACCCTCGTCATATGTTTTTGTGAGAGAACTGCTTCCCCCAATATTTTCGTAAACGAAGGTTTGGTAGTAATAACCAATAATAGAATCTTGGGAAATCCAATTTTCTGTGAAAACGCCAAAAACCAGCCTTGTTGTGTTTGGTAGTAGATGGTTTCACGCTCAAACCTAAAGCCCCTGCTTCCAGAGCACGTAACGATCCTATTTGTATTGAAACAGATGAATGATTCCACGATAACATCCACATATTCCCCGGAATTGGAATACCATTGTAGTACCTACATTTTTCTCCCAATTTACTGGGAAACGAAGTGAAGAATATGACTCGGAAATGTCTAAACAGCAGAAAATGAAGCAGGAATCTCCTATACATTCCTTTTTTCACATCAATGGCTTCCACATGTCTAAGAAATATCCGTGCTGCTTGAATATCTTCTTCCGTGCCAACAATGTCTGAATTATCGTCGAGGAACTGCCGAGAAAAAACCGTAACCAGAGGAATCAAGCATAGTTCAAAACATAAATCATCCAGATCATCAGAAAAACTTTTCTGGCCTTTGGTAGTAACATACATGCCATTTTTACAGAAAATGTACCTGCGCAGGTATCCACAACTAACCTGGACGGGTAAACGTTTTGATGATGACCTATCAAGCATTGCGTATTTTTTTTACACGGAGCATAACTCTTGCACCGTCGGCTCGTGGCTGTGAAGGCAAGAAAATTCTCCTATCTTTTTGGAACTATTGGGATGTTGTTAATTTAATCACATCGCCAGTAAGAGGGAAATTCAATATGGTCCAATATCACTTTGGATTTTCCCAAAATGAAAAGTCCAAAATGGTCCAAAAGGAGGTCCTTGTATTTAGACTTTAATAGGATGACACTTTGGCTCATATTGGGAAATTTAATTTTGGTCTTTCGGGAGTCATTTGAACCACTTTAAGAATTTTCCTTTCGGCATTTCGGGAGTCATTTCGGGCTACTTTGAGAATTCTCCTTTCGGCATTTCGGGGGTCACATTGAGCAATTATGGAAAAGGAGGGAATTAGCTTTTGCAAAATTGTAAAAATTGGTCCTAAAATTGACGTTGCATTGAAATGTTAAATAGAAAATTATCAATTTGACTTTGGGCTGTTTTCGCACAATTCAATTTTGTTCGAAGTGCAATTGGAGATATTCAATAGAAATATTGAAGTATTTTCAATAGAACTTTGGGCCATATTGAAATGGACCAATACAGATGGTGAAAAACGTGAATACGCATATAGCGTGAAATTATAACGGTCGAAAGTGGCATTGGACACATTTCAATTTGCCTATTGATATGTTCGAATGTAGCTTTGGAGCATATTGAAACTATCCAATACGCCTTTTGGAAAACTGCTCTAATCATATTTTTTGAAAGCAATACGGACCAAAGTGATATTCTAAAAAACCAATTTTCCTATTGATACCTTCCAAAGTCACATCGGAGCATATTGAAAATTTCCAATACTCATATTGCAGTTTTTCAATAGTTGTATTGGATAATTTCAAAATGATCCAAATTGAAATTAGAACCAGGTCAATGTACCTATTGATAAATCCTAAAAGACTCTTTCGTGGAAATAGAAATGTTCCAATACAAATATTGAAAAACGTAAATTTGTGTATTGAATAATTACAACATTCACCGAAGTAATAAAGGAAACAATTTTTTTTCCTATTGCTACAAGGTGCATATTGAAATTATCCAACACGCATATGGGTAAATGCAATACATAATGGAAACAAAGGCACAGAAATGGAAAGAATATAAATTGTTTATTAGTAGTATCAATGGAAATGCACGTGGGAAAAGGAAAGGAATGGAACTCGTTAAATATGTGTTGTCGCAAACAGTTAATTAGATATATCCTAGAATAAAATAAATAATTAGAGGAGAATTAAAATAAAATTAGGTTCTTTGACATGGATTATTGTTAGTAAAATATAACGGATATATGACGAATATAAAACAAATTTGTTGGCATAGGACAATTTACATATAAACGGGAGGAAGTAAATCAAATGTGACATGTAGTAGATGCTTGGAGTCACCTAATGCCATGATTATGGCGAAGGATGGGGTTTATAAATGGAAAAAATATTGATTCTTTACTTTTCACCGACATCAGTTGTTGAATGTACGACCGGCGACTGAGAGACGGAAACAGAAAATTACAGAAAAAAATCTAAATTACGGTTTCCACGTTTCAATTAATAAAGAGTAGGGAGGGGTGAAACAAAAGCAACCTAAAAAACCACAGCCATATGAATATGAATATATATATACATATTTGTGACGATGATGATGACCTAGTTGTGGTTGCTGTATAAATAGTAGTAACGCATTGTTCTTTGTATAGTCTAAGGGTATTGGAAATCCAATTCAACACATTGTTCTTTGTATGGTGCTGATCTAGACATTACAGCACAAAATTTCATTTGAAACCAACCTTGAGTCGCTATCGCCGTAATTTAATACTCCGCCTTCCAATTATCCGCTATTCACTTAGTTAGTTTGTTGGGTCGGGAGGGTGGAGAATGACGAGGAGACAAAAAGGGTTGCTCCTATACCAAGAAACAACAGTCTTTTATATGAGAAGTTGGTAGATGCCAAGGTGAATTGATTGATGGGTTTTTCTCCGCTTGCGAGGGTGACCCTGAACGGAAAGTAGAAGCCGCTCGATCTGGATAGAAAAATGAAAAAAATGCAAATATTTTTTGTCACGTGGACAGATTTAAAACTGCAAATAAAGAAAAATTGCAAATAGTAGGAAAAATTGCATATCTTATTCGCCACGTAGACAGAAATTGTCCTTCTGTATCTCTGTGTACCACTACTAAATTCCCGCCAATGATTTTTGGGCATACACATGCTTCATTTCATAGGCATCCATCTCAATGATATGAGATCATCGTTAATCCCTCATAGCCTTGAATCATCATCATGAAGAACAGCATCAACAACCGAAGACTTCCCCAAAGTTCATCAGCACGAGGTCTTCTACTATTAGTCAACATCAACTGAAGATACGAATCCAGTAACCGAATATCTTACTTCAGGTAAGACAAAACCGATTGAAGAGAGACCATCATTCATTATATTACAATATTTTCCTAATCTAGGTGATGAATGACTAGGTGCTTTTAAATTAGGTTCGATTATAACAAGAGCGGTGTCATGAAAACTAACTGTTTCTCTATTACCATTTGTAGAACATGCGCTTAAAAACGTTTTTTAATATTTTTAACTTAATTTTTATTAATTTCTTTTTAAATGTGTATTGAACGAAATTAGTTTACTGTCCTCTCCTCCTGAACATTTTCATTCTCTCTCTTCCTCTTCCTCAACCTCAACCTCATTCAAAACCAAGAGAGTTACGATAAAAATTTCAGCTTTTTATCGTCAAGCTGGTGCTCGAGCGCAGAAGTCGTCTCTCGTTGAGAGAATATATGCAATTATTGTTTTTTAAGAATTATCAACAACTACACTCTTCCTTAACTAGTGGCACAAACTGTTATTATGATCAATATCAGGGATATACTTAGGGGATGATTTACACTATGCCAGGATAATATAATCAACAAATGCTTTCTGAATTATCATTTCATTCTCGTGATGATTTATTCTTCCAGGTCAACGTCATCATCATCATTGGAGTCAGGACCATCGTCCAGACCACCATTATTATCACCACTTTCGACATCACTGTCGTGGACGATGTTGAGAGGATGGGCGTCCGAAAATGGGACAAATTTTGAATGGAAGCTATCACTGCGTAGGATTTAAGCATCTGCTACTCGACCATACTACTTGAAAATGTATGCATTAAAAGTTCGTTAATGAATTACCATGCAGTAATGACCATTTGTCGGGTATTTGAAGGCCAAAATGTATTTCGTTGTTATATTTTTAATCGTTTTTTCATTACATCTCTTACCTACTACACATTCTGCTGGGAATGTAGCACGTTGTTCGACAATCAGAGTTTCATGAACACACTTCAACATACAGTTGGATAACTGACTTGCTCTCATTGGCAGCAACACTCTAAACCGTCTAACATTTTCCATCGAAAATGTGCCTCCTTTCGTACTGTTTCTAAGTTTTGGTTCAGTGACAGTTTGAGTGACTTAAGTTTCCTCATCTATGTTACATCCGTCCCCTTCCTTGATGTTGAATGAATCATCTCCACCGGTCATAACTGAATCCAACATTACCAGTTCCATAACAGTAGCATCGTCCATTGAGTTACCTGTGAATCTTCTAAAAACCGTCCTTTCCTTCCGAGCAGGCTCATTGTCGAAGAGGGGATCGATACCATCGACATATTCCAAACTGATTTGTGTTACTACACAATTGTAGGATCCATGTGAACAAATGTCATCGAACTTCCTTTTTATCTATGCATTGGTGTCTCTAGTACCATCAGGAAATGTTGCGAAAAACTTTGAATAAGCCTCCATTTTCTGTTTCTTTTATCAGTCATGGAACTAGAACTACTATGTTTCCTTCTGGATGCGACAATGGCGTCGTAGCCTAGAAGGGAAAAAACGAATCTTTTGTGGCTTTTTCCTTCGTGCTGAAAGCTTGTCGACAACTTCTTTCAAATTTCTTCAAAAAAAGGTGACTGTTTATAGCCCATTTTTATAGATCCGTCTCAAGTTGCGTTGAAATTTTCTTTTCCAAATCAATCCTCGCAATTACTACAACTGTCTGCCCAATAAAGCTTTTCGTTTCTTCAGTTTTTGCACTGAAACTAGTTCCCGCCTGGGCTTCTACCATTGGAAAAACTGGAATATGGGAAGAACTAACACGAAAACCACGATTTGGTACACTTTCGGTAATAACTAGGGGGTAACCTAATGGATTTGTTGACGGTTTAGTTTCCATGTACAGTGTTTCCTCGTCATTCAAACTAAGAACCCCACCTTGCCAATCTCGTACCTGCTTATCTCCCTCGACATCCAAGTTTGGCTCCCATTTAATACTACCATATATATCAATTCCCCATGCATCGCATACCTCCGCACTATACTGATGGGCGTACACATGCATCTCATCGAGAAACTTCAATACACACTTGCAAGTATAGAGTGTAACATCAGATTGTGATAGTTGATTGCTCAGGTCCATTTTGAAACTTTTCAAATGTTTTAAAGAAGACGATCTGTAAGAGGTATTCGTCACCACCGTTTCATCTGTCCTTTTCATACACTTCTCCTTCCGTTTCTGTTCTTTCAACTATGTTTCTAAAAGTTGGCACTTATCTTGCGAGAGTTTTAGTGCAGCTACAAGTTGATGCATGACTGTTTTTTGGTTTTCAATGTCGCCTTTCATTCTAATATTGAGGTCCCGACGTACCACTATTCCCCCAGCTGTTGAGTGATCTTCATTACTATTGTTTCCTACAAGATGATAACGTAAACTAGAACGATTATTAGTACTACCGTCATTATTGCTGTCATTATTAATGTTACCATCATTGACCTTACTACCACTATTCTCTTCTTCGGACGATCTATGTTCATTACGCCGTTTTTCATGTACTTCCATTCGTTTCTTTTGACGCAGAATTTTTCGTAGTTCATATACATATACCTTTTGGTTTACTTTTGACATGCCTTTGCATGAAGGTGAACCATGACTTCTGACGTTCTCTGTTTCTAAAATTTCTTTCGTATTTTTATTTAAATTTCCATCCCGTGATGTGGGTCTTGCTTTACTTGCCAAATAATCAGTTCGTGTCAAACCAACATCATCGTTCCTAAAATTATTCCTTCGTTTGGAACTCAAAATTTTACTAGACTTCTTTGCCCCCTCCTTACGTTTACGAATATACTTATTCCTCGACTGCTGTTTGTTCGATCGTGTTTGCTGTTGCATCTTCCGTTCAGCCGGTGGTTCGACGGGAAAATCAACTTCCGTTGGGTTTGCACTGTTTGCTTTTTCCGTAGTTTCTTTCTCTTTAAAATAACGGCGCCTCTCTTTTGAACGGGGTGGAGCTGACATTTTTAATAACGGTGTAATATTCATCTGTGATTATTCCTGACTGATTTATACCTGTACTGAAAGACCGACGGAGGCTGAATATCTATCCCATCACCTGACTTCCTTCTACCTGTGATTGTACCGCAACTTTAATCATTGCCTACGACACCGAGTACTAGTATTTAATTTATAATATACTTAAATTGTTAAATCATTAGTAATTTTTTGAGATTGCAATCAACTCGAAGTCCATCGCAGTCTTAATAAAGTATCAATAAATTAGGTTTCGTAAATGGAATTTCCCATCATTTTATTGAGACTGCAATGGAATCAAAGTCCACCGCACTCTCAGTAACGTTTAAAAAAAATAATGTTCGGAAAATTGATTTCACATCCTCATCATCCCCTTTTCAAAAGGACATTTAGCATAGACAGCTAGTAAGTTCATAAATATCGAATCAAAAGAGGCATCTTGTTGCATCAGATTGGTGCAAGTTATAACTGAAGTAATGATTTCATTAGAGTACAGTAGTCTCTAGATAAGCGCAACACTTCGGTGGACTGGTTGCACTAATCACCAATTTTCACTTTCCGGATTACACGTGAAAAATAAATGTACCTCACTGTCACGTCGACGGTGCAGACCAGTTACACTGTGTGTCGCCGATGGTTTAAATATTGACTTGAAAAAAGGATAATTTATACATCTGTCTATAATTGTTTGTCTTCAGTATATGAACTTGAAACGTTAGGTGCCGACAGAGATTTTGGCTGTTACCGCACCCTTACATTGCATGAAAGCTAAAATTTGAGTTACCTAAAAATTAGTATTTAATTTTTACCCTTTGGCAGTTATCGAAACTGCAACTATCCTTCAATTTGACCCATTGAACAGGTACGACATCGGTGGACCGTGAAGTATTGCTCTTAACGCGAATTTTTACTTATCGAACATTACGCTTACCTCTAGACTACTGTGGTACCATTCGTCGAAATGAGAAAGTATGGTCGTTTTACTAATAAGGGCTGAGTTCTTTGTCTGTGAACATCTCGGATTCCCTTTCTTTGTGAAGAAAAAATTACAATTATTTTGAGATTTGTCATTGGCTACTATCAACTGATATTGTAAACGTGTACTAAATAATTTGAGCTATGTCAGGCGTACCAAATATTTTCAGATATTTCATTGGCTACTGTGAAATTACTCGGTACACGTGTACGGGATAAATAACCTACTTCATCACACAGTAATGGTTTTCTGTCATATGCAAAACTTTTCTGTACGGTCCATTTTACTTCATTGTTCAGAAGGTAGTACGTTCTACAATAAAATAAAACCCTTCACTGCTCATATTTACACATATTTATTATATTGAACTTATTTCATTGTCAAAGTAACTCCACAATGGACCCATTTTCATACCACGTTGCGGCGCATTTAAACGAGCATGATCCGCCCTCTACGCAATCAACATTATACCAATCCCGTTGGAATTTAAAAATTCAAGTTAACGTAAAATCATTGAATGATTGAAAACAAAACCATTGTCTTTATTGGAAAAGAGGATAAGAGAAAATGATGATTGAAAATAGTGAATGGCCGTGAGATGCAATAAATTGTACTATGGGCGCCTCCCATCGAACTTATGACGTAGCGGCGTTAAATGTCATTAAAGTCATGAACCTCACCACAAGAGCAGTAGAAACGATTAATGTAGAAAATCTTCGATGACAACAATCCTCTACTGACCTCAGCTTGTCATATTGTAGTCTTCGCATATCGATTTTACAATTCCCATCTCAGTATCACCAGGTACGATATGAACAAGGCCACGGATGCTGTCAACAGGCGGCAACCAAATTGTTTGGAAGACGCACTATTTCCCTCAATTCCTGCAGTTCCCTGCCTTTGAACTCTAATGCAGCCCAGAGATGTATCTACGTCATCTACTCCTAATTAATCGTTGCCTACGACCTCATAGTATTGAACGAAACATAGTTCTTCTGAATAAGTACCATTTTCCTTCCGCCAATTCTCAGAAACAGTAGAATCTTAGCAAACCAAATCAACATGCTTGAAATAGGACAAGTGCCATATTCATCGTTAGCTTCTACCATAAAATTATCAAGCCTTGAACATCTGCACCCATAGAATCCTTTCTTTGACACAATCCTTTGTGAAACTCTGTAGATTCCTTTTTAATTACAACTATATTTCTTTCAGCTACGTCCCTAAGTGTAGGCACTCTATATTCTGAGACATAATCAGATGCTGGTATTTGCATCTTGCAATACCTGGCTTTGGCCGGAGACATATTTTTTTCCGTCAGAAATTCTCTGGGCAACTGAATTAGAGATTGGAAACCATGTTCAGAAATGACATCTACAATGTCTTGTACAAAAACTGGAATTTAATGTCGAGTTTCAAGGCCCTTATTCATGTTGTATATATATTTTTCCATACTTTCTAAGTTGAATAAAGAAATACTTGGTCCTTTTGTAACCAAAATTGCACCATCGTTTTTCACAGCCTGAATTCTCCTTGCTGTATGTCCAAAACTAGGCTTGACTATTATCACCATGTTTTTGTGATTTAATTCAAATACCATTTATTCTTCCCGTCTCCAAATGAATTCCTCCATGACTGTACAGTCTCGTTTAGATGTATTTGAATATTCTAATTTGAATTGTTTGTGGGCCATTTCATACAGTCCACTATCCATGTAACAAATACCACCCGTCCGATTTAGATCTTCGACCACATGGTCAAACACATGCCACTTAGACGTCCCCATCGAGGACGGTTGGTAAGCTGAAAACATTTCTTCCCTTAACTTTTCAAATAACCTGATGTCTTTGCCCAGCTCTCGTAAATCGTCCTCTATTCACCCGGTTGCCTTTCCCTTCTGATAAATTTGATGTACAACTTCAATGTATTTGGTAAAAACTGTAGTAATTGGCGCCTATTCAATAAAAACACAGCAGCGTTCAGAAATTGCACCCAGAAACGTAGATGCAACATCCACATAATTATATTCCGCAGCCTCCAACATACCCATCAAACCAGTCTCCGTGAAAAAACCAGATAACCTTCCATTCACCATTCACTTTGATAAATCAACGTGTTCACCATATCCAACAGAAGATTTCTCAACCTCTGACAGGAATGAATTGAGTAAGCGTAGTACGAGTTTTCGAATGGACGAAAATACTATTTCATCACCGGAACTTGTGAGAAAAGCTGCACTTTTCATATTTTCATCTTTCAAAACATTACATAGAAATTCTTTCTGTTGATGTGAAACTCCTAATGATAGGTCGTGGAGTGGTTCAAAATTGAAAATTGAATAAATGTCAATACATGGTGCAATTACAATGAAGGGAAAATTGGATAAGACGGGTAGGATATGTAACATAGATTTTTCCTTCAGTTCGTCACAAACAGGCCGATATCCTTCCAAAAACATTTCAATAAGTACACGTGTTTCCTATACTGTACGTTCATTACCAGATGTTTGAAGAGAAATTACTTGCTTTGAGACATCAAATCTGTGAAACGGCGATGCGGGGTTTACGTTGCGTTTAATTCCCGTTATTTATTCAGCTTTGGGAAGGTCTGAAATGTATGAAGACATCATGAAGTGGGCCCGTAGTTTTTTTCCTTCTTCTGTGATCACAGACAACCCTTCAACTGCTATTTTTGAAATTCCAGATAGTGAAAAATCTACCCATTCATGCAATGTTTACAGCATGTCACCTCTACTGACATTCCGAATTTTTCTTGAACCCACGCTTGATGTGTTCAGGGAGATAAATTCCTCTTCAGCAGATAAAAAAACTGCACAGCAAGATAGGAAAATACAGTTCTCTGGGAACATATCTGTTCCTGTCGCATCCGTTCATTGAAATTCAGTAGATTAAGATGAATTGGGTAGAAACTGAATGAACTTTGTTTCAAAGATACTTGGAACTTTTCACTATGCAATTGGAGGAGTGCAAAAAATGACATTTCAACATGATTTTTTGCATTCCTCCAGTAGACATTGTCTGCATGTGATTCCATTATTAAATTTTTCACACGTACCGCAGCAATGACATCCAAGTCTGAGTTCATTGGATGTGTACGTAACAACGAATTATCAGATGTTTCCAGAATGATGGAATTCAAACCGGAGGCTTCCAATTGGCTTTGCATTACTTCTACAGAATCACGAAGGTACATATCAACCTTCACCCCTGTCTTGACACTAACGTTTTCAATTTGAACCCTTTCCACTCCAAGTCTAATTCAGACTGTTTTCGTGAATGTTCTGTAATAGATACCATCGTGGTAAAGGCGACACAGAAACTATTTAGAGAGTTCCCATTTCTTCTTAATATGTCTAATGCTTCGTTACAGAATGTATCACTCATATTTTGTCCTACAGTTCTTCATGGTCATTGCTGCTCTCATTTTTATGTTCAGAGACTGCAGTGGGTATGATATCGTCCAAATTAATCATAGGACTGTCGTCATTTTCGTTATCAATTTGAATAGAAGCTGCATAATTCTCAAATAAGTTGTTTGTCACTCTATCAAGAGGAAATCGGTCGGCTGTACCAAACAGAGTATATAGAATAGGAAAGTGTTGAGAGGGTCGTCCGGCCCACTGTCTTTTCCTCGCAGTTGATGTTGAGCATTGATGACAAATTAACATGTGAAGAGAAAGTCCGTGTTCACTCTCTGATGAAAAAGAACATGATCTGTCCGTGCAATGAAACGAATCCATGTGAAATGGTGCATTTCAATTTCAAAAATTTGAATTTTCAAAAATTTTAAATGTTTTTAACCATCGAAAGTTTTAAATTGTGTATAAAAACATCCTCCAAGGGCGTCTTTGACCATCAGTTTGAAATTTTGAAATTTTGGAATTTCAAATACATGTTTCGATTACCTCCCAAAATAGGTATAGGCAACATCCTAGTTTTCGAATAGTAATATTGGAGATTTTAGAGATAGTCCAATGTGATGTTGAATTCTTCCGAAGTGAATAATTTTATTGTTTCTTTGAATACCCATTTTGACTTTCTCAAAGTACAGAAAAATGAAATCGAGACTTTCCAAAGCGAAAAGGAAATTTTTATTGGATATCTCAGTAAGTATATTGGCCATTTAGATTACCTCCCAAAATAGGTATAGGCAAAATCAAAATTTTTCATTGGTAATATTTGGTATTTTCGAAATAGTCTAAAATGAATATGACTTCACCTAATATGAACAAATAATTTCCTTTTTCCAAAACATATATTGCATATTTTCAAATCAATGCAATGTAAAATTGAATAATTCAAATTTGAAACAAAAAAAGATGGGAGGATCTTCCAATTTGGAAATTGGATATTTTTAATACCTATCAAAGTGGAATTAATGTTTCCCAACTTGTCCATTTTTGGCTTTTCTCAATACCAGAATTGGACAATTTCAAAAGATTTCGAAGTGACATTGTTTTCTTCCAAATTGAACTTTACTTCGTGAAATATAAAAAAAATCTTTTCGTCTCTTTGGGGTTTCAAATTCATATTGAAATCTATTGGTTCTGCACAATATCTATATTGAAAAAAGTTTTTGTCATTTCGGGATTTCCGGAATATTTTTGGACCATATTATATTTCCCACTTACTGACGATGTTCCTGTATGAAATGCATGAATGGTCCCGGGTCAACTGTAGTTGATTCCTATCGAAGCGTGGTTCCACTCCATACTATTCTTCCAGAAATGCACTGCTTGTTCAAGGAAGGAGAGATGAGAGAGTTCAGGTATTCTGGGATCGGAATTGTAGCAACCAAGTTCTTTTGTATAGTGAAACGGAATCTCCTCCACAATGAACACACTGATTATAGTTTTATTTCCTTTTACAATTTCATATTTCTCGGGGTTTTCTGAAGGGATAGTTTCATTCTTTAGCTTGAAATGTGTAACCTATGATGAAAATTGCAATACAGAGAAAAACCTATGCGCATGACTGCCTTGTGTCATAACCATATCCCGAAATTTCACAAAATCCGCCATACACTCCTCAACAAATTGATAGTGGTTCGAATTTGGTCGGAAGTTATCGAACCTTGTATTGTAAGGAGGGTCTGATGAAACGAAATTTACTTTGTTATATACATAGTTGTACAACTAATATCCTGATGAATATCACCAAGTTCTCAAAACACACAGTCGTAGCAGCAGAAACAGTGTTGCATACTATTTTTCAATATATCCATAGCGTCTTGTACCACAGAGCTCAAAGTATCAGAAACAGGTGTTGTCATTCCATCTTCCTCTTCAACCTTTGTTGTCTTTATTGAAGACTATTTTTTGACAACATCAATTTCTTCAGTATAAATGTCATCTTTACAATGGTGTTCCATATCTGTAAACTTTTTAAAAATCTTCGATTTCTTTTCGTGATCCCGCAGATTCAAAGCTCGAATGCCTCTCACGCTTTGCAGGAGCATTTGAACAATTAGACTGAGTCGTGTCGTCGTTAATGATAATAAACTCTTTCAGGGGTGTGGTCTAAACTTCTGGAACGTTTATATTCAGAGCATTAGAAACAGCGCTCGGTGGTTCCAAAAACTATTGCAATAGTTCCAAATTTTATGGAATGAAGAATAATATCACCAATAATGATGCAGTTTCTGCCGAACTATACGTGTAAGCGATGAACAGACGCCTACTAAACTGTGAAAAATCAACGTCATTGAATTTAGGGCATCAAATAGTGTCAGAGTGGGCAATCGTACTGTAGGGGTAGATTGTATAGTGGGTTGCCACATGTGAGGTAGTATCTAGTTGATGAGAGTGATGTGGATTCTCAATGTGGACCTTGATTTGAATTAGAATGTGTACAGTATTGGACTCATTAGCATATGGACGTGTCGACGTCAAGAATGAATCTAGTTAGTAGGGTTACGGAAGGGAGACAAAAGAGAACAAAAGAGGGGACAAACGATGTCCCCAAACGCAAAAGGTTAGTTCAGCGCTTACCAAGCGGGTTAGGGTCAATTGTATCTATACTTGCTGGAATACTTCTTTACTGGGTGTTTACATCTGGCCAGGAACAATAAAAAACATTGAGTCTAGTTATTGTAAAGTTAAAAGGTATCAAAAGGAAGAGAGAGAAAGAAGGGTAAAATTGCAGGAGGTATTATTATAACAAATGAGAATACCAAATGCGAATAACAGACAGTGTTGGTCCTTTTTACCAGAATCTTAGAAACGTGTATTTGATCGTGGTCGGCTGATCTGGTCGGCAGTGGCTGATCCTGATCAGGCAATCAAATCGAGGTTGAAACGTGTAAGATGTGTGTTATAACAAATCGTAGAAACGCTTTAATTTAGTGACCATACTGTTGATTAATTCATTCTCTCCATTCGCATGTATTGCATCTTGATGTGCGTTATCATGTTGATATTGCAAGAAGATTATTCAATTCCGACTATATTTGTTATATTTGTTCTATTTGTTATATTATTATTATAATATGAATTTATTTGATAATGTGATATAATGTGTACGTAGTATATCATTATAATGAGAGATTGTAGTTGTTTTGTTTGTTTGCTTGATTTTTCAAGTTATTACTAATATGTTATCAGTGAAATGTCGGAAAAAATGTTTCTTGAAAAGAGTGGTTTAGTTTTGTGTTTTGAGTTATAAGGTGGTCAAGAAGTTGTCTAATTTGACTATAGCTTAAGTTTTGATGAAAAACATTATGATGGTGTGAAGAGGAGAAGGTATATGTTGGCGTGAATTGTCGCATTCGATGCGAGACTAGGATGTCTAATACATACAATTTGTATGTATTATATATCTAAACGTTTATATTGTGAGTGTGTAGGTCCAATTCATGTTTACATATTCATGTGATTATGATCTTAGAGTTTCGATATAATGTAATCCACCATTCCTTAACGTTTATCTTAGCGTTGTGATCATAATTCAACCCACCATGTCTTGTTTCAGTTTCTTTTGTGTGCTGATATATATATTAAGTTACATATCACTTTCAACTTGTTTTGATATTATATATATTTGTGTGATAACGATTTTGGGGACGTGCGGAGAAGAAAAATGATATGAAAGTTGAGGAAAATGTATTGTTTGTTATGCGGCAGTTGAATGAGGAAAATAATGAGTAGGCGGCTGAAGTGGAAGGAAGGAGTTTTTACGCGGATGTAGTTTCTGGGTAGTTCTGGTGTCTTATAATCCATTGGACTGGGGAAGAAAGATGCGTACCAGATAGCAGAATGTTTCTTAGGGTGGTCTGGGCCATGGGTTGAGCTAAACGGTCTGAAATGTTGACCTAGGATATAACTAGACCTATGTCCGGTATTTCACCCGTTTTAAATCCTTCTATTGCTGCGGTTACATCTAACATGAGTCTTACATCTAACATGAGTCTTTTCTCAGAGGTTCGTGATCCTTTACTGATATTGTTGAATAAAGACTTGTTATCAGTAAAGAGTTTCAAAGGAACTAATTGGCTAACTAACAATGAGAGATCGAATCTAATAGTGAATGAAGCATTGAATAGATCGCTAAATACAATCAATTCGGCGGCCATTCCGGAGCTGCATAGCATCTGGATTTGTAGGAGCGTAATATTAGTGGTATTGTGCGGTCTGTTTTGCTACCAATTGAAATTATAAAGGCTAATTGCGACGAAACGTCTAAGTTATTTTCAAACGACGCATCTGCGTATCCAATAATATGTGGACCATTGTGGTTTAGTTGCTGGAAGTGTATTCGGATGTCGTATCTCTTGGCATAATTGGCTGCACAATTCATCTGCGTGATACATTTCTTCGTCGTATTGGTGTAAGTTGATTCTAGAACTTGATCAAGGGAGGAGTTTGAAAACAACAGTCAGGGCGCGTATGCGAGAGCCATGCTAATCGCATACGCATTGATCTGAAGTCGATGAATGAATCTGTGTTATCGCGTTGTTCGAGCTCGTTTATATAATGGCGCTACCTTTGTTGCATTATAGATTCAGTTGAGTATCGGAGCAGATGACAACCAGAAAATTTACAAGAAAGGCTTGATGAGGGATTTATATCGAAACTTTTTTCGGTTTTTATAACATTTGTTTGAAGGTTGAGTCTCCAGCACGCAGGAGATGGTCTATGTATGTTCAAGGCATGCCGGTTAGAATTTTTTGAAGCATGATATAGAGGAAGGACAAATATGATCGTAGCTGGCGCATTTGTGAGTCCTTGATATGGTGTTGTTATGGAGTCTGGTACTATAAATCCCCAGAATCAGAAAATCCATATAGAGGTTGCAAAATTTGCATACATTGATTCCCTGTCAGTTCCAATTCGGGTACCGATTAAGAAAGGATAGGTCCCGAGCTAGAGGTATTGAGGATCGAAGATAGGCTTGTGTGATGTCTGCAGTCCAGACGTCAAATTCATATATCGCAGCAAGTGCCACGAGTAGTTGAATAGATTGAGGCTGTAGTGTTTGTAATGAGTGGACCATAAACTCCTTAAGTTTATCACGTTGTCTACCTATCACAAAACAAGCCTTTTGAACATTCTTTCCATCTGCTGAAAATTTTAGAGCAAGCACAAAAGCACCTGGAAGAATATTCTAGTCGCGTGGTACGTCTTCACGGAAGATAAATTTGAAGGTACCACGGCGGATTAAGTTGTGAATTTCTTCTTTCTGTGAAGTACTCATCTTAGGTGAGCTGCTTCTTGGATCCTTGACTGCAATAATTTCAGTCATGAAAATGTCATCAGTCACGCTTGATGTAGTACTACTACTACACGCTTCTCATGGAACTTAACAAGTCATTTTCCAGCCTAGCTGTAAAATGACTTGTTAAGTTCCATGAGAAGCGTGGTTGACAGAGTTTATTGCGATAGATATGGTTTGATAGAGGCGATGTTTTACGGTCTCGCTTTTCGGTTAGGGATATCGTAAACATAGACAGGTTTTCTGTTTCGATCGGACGATGCTACTTTAAACGGTCCTAAGTACTTTCCATTCTTGTTACTATGTGCATTTTCTCTCCATACCGGGATTTCGTCACCTGCGTCATAAATTGCCTCTGTAGCCCGTGGTACGTTGTGTTTGAGCGCTCGGTTTATAAGAATTTTATTGAGATGTTCTCGCATATCTTGCCATTTTACTGATGCTACACCACCTCGTTTGTCCGTGGTCATTCTTCTGTTGTAATCACCCGGCATATAGATGCGAGGGAACTCACCAAACAGGAGGGCGGATGGTACAATACCATCAGGCCCGGCTGTGTCATTCATCGATTTTACAGCAAGCGATAGTACCAGTTCAAACTCGGCCTTTGCATTCTCTATCTTGATCTTCAGAACCGTGGTGCTGTCGAATCGACATTTCGATTCGATGAATTTTGACAAGTTCGTGTGACACGAACCCAGAACGAGATTTACATATATGTGAAAGTGCGGATGGAGGGATGAGGTTTGATTAAAAGGCAAAGATGCGTGGGTTGACCAGATGACGGATGAAGCTAATGATGATGATGTAGGTTGATCGAAATGTTGGTTGATGGATGGTATTGGTGGATGGCAATGTTGGTTGATGATAATGTTGGTTCACAATGTCGATTGACGATGATGTTGATTGATGGCAATGTTGGTTGATGATAATGTTGGTTCACAATGTCGGTTGATGGATGATGTTGATTGACGATGAGATTTTTAATGGTGATACAGTTCGGTGGACGGCTACGAGACGTTGATTCGCCGTTGATGATGATGACGCTTCACTGTTGATGATGATGTCGGTTCGTCGAAATGACGACGGGAATACAAAAGGACGAGGCCAATCGCGGGTGATGGGAAGGGTTGAGGACGTTGGTTTTCGAACCACGATCGACGACAAGGATGACAGTGAGCGAAAGGAGGACGAGAAGGAAACAATGGACACTGAGAAATCATAAGAGGTTTTGGCGTATAAGGGTAGAAAAGGGATTAGACCCTCTCAAATACAGTGACAATGAAATCCTGCATATGAGATGAAAAATCACTCAATTAACGAGTGATACATTTTCACAAAATACACGTGTGTAAAAATCAATGAACCCTACACTAATTATTTACGCTTTCATAACAATAATATTTCTCACAGGTTTTCCTAACAGTAATATTACTTACATCTCTAACAGTAGTATTTTCATCGACACGTGTGTTGGAATTTTTTCCAGTTGGAATTAATCCTGATTCCAGTATACATACCAAACTTTGGAACGGGGAGGAACGATAATAAAGTCGGCAGACATATACGAAAAACAGACAAACCCCAGCTCCAAAAGCACAATCCAACTGACCTTGTTTATTTCGAGAGAATTGACACAAACCGCGGTAGAGAGATCTACGCAAAACACGCCCAGGGACAGGTTAACCCCCTTCACTAGGAGCCAAGTGATCCCCACGTTGAGAAACGTGCACGATCGCTGTAGATTGCTTAATTGAACCGACGAAGCGCATCCGCGCCTTCAAATCAGACCAGCTGACAAAACCACTTAGTTGTGGCAGAGCATCTGATTAACCCCGCCGATTATCGATCACCGGTTACTTACGTCACTTACCTACCCTCCACTTTATTGCATATATCCAAACTTCATCCACTTACAGAGGTATTCTCCCAAAGGGCCGCACGCGCTAAATTTCACCATTGCTGTTGCTTTTTACAGGGTTGTCTTCGAC
>JAULBU010091218.1:0-27318 GCA_032358235.1 Odonthalia washingtoniensis
CCGACCTTTCCTCACCTCCATGAGAAGACGTCGGGCAAGGGCCTGCATCTTGATCAGTTTCCGCGACGTAATGAAGAATCTCATCAGAGTGGTGTCCACCTTTACCCCGAGGTGCTCGACGTCTGTCTTCCTATCCATTAGCCCCTTTTCGGGTGTCGCTTCAGCCCGAGATTGTTCATGAGGTGCTATATGCGTCTTCTCGCTTGGTGGTAGTGAAGCAAGTCTGACACAACACCGTGAGGGGATGGTACAATGAAAAATTTGTCGAGATAGGCTAGTGTGTGGTAGCCGCACGACCTCAACTTCATGACGAACGGTGCAATAGGCTGAGTGAAACACAAAGGCGGCCTTCCCCAGCAAAATAGGAGCGCCAGACACTGAAAGTAGCGGCCCTTCCAACGGAAAAGGAACCAGTCACTCATTGCAGGATGTAGTCGGAAGTATCGGTAGTCCTTCTCGATGTCCATTGATATCAGGCAGTCTCCTCTTTGCAAATCCATTCCGAATGAAGATATTACCTCCATCTTCACCGTCCCCTTCGACCAATGTTTTGACTGAAGGGATGGATTCACAACAAACCTACCGTTGCCCTTTGACCAATTCTGCCACTCAACGAAGCTCGATGAGATGATAGCGCCTCTCATCTTCGCTCGTGCAGTATTCCCTGGTGTAACCTCTTGACAAATTCCAGAGCGGCATTCTTCTCGAAGGTCATCCGCGGCAAAGTCCTCTTCCTCCTCTGGCTTCAGGATCTCTCCCAATTCCTGTCCGTTGCAATGAGTGGATGGAACCGAGGTTTTCTAGAGAATCCCTAACCAGATTGTGGGTAGTAGAAACTCCGAACAACCCAACTGACGCCATCCCTCGACGCTTTCGTGCGTCTCGCGCGAGAGAGGGCGTCCCATCTTGGTAACTAATTGCCATCGGCGGTACCACCTCTCCCTGCCTTCGTTGCGTTGCTGGCGCTTATGGTGTCCACCTTCATGAGTTGGGTGGAAAGATGAGAGCCTAGATTTTTCATCGTGTCTTGTAAGTCGTCCGCCGTGGCAAACTCGTTCCTCTTCTCGAGGGTGTGCATGACAAGCTTGGCGTACGGTCGGACCCTTGGCAGAAAGCTTGTAGAATTAGGCCCGAAGGTCGGCAACGCGAAGGCCGTACCTGTTAGAAATTCCCGCCTAGACATCAAACTTCAGGGCTAGGTTCTCATCTTGCTGTTCGATGGCCTCCTGGTGCTTGTCCAACGTACACTCATGGAAGTCCATCCAATACCCCTCCACGTTGATGTGGTTGTCCTCGTATTTGGCTACTGCACCAAGATTCGAATCTTTCTCCATTTCTTGCGCAATGGCTACTCCAGATGCTCAAAGAAGCCCCCGGTTACTGCACCAACTCCCGCTCCTTGCTCAAACGGGTATGGCGTCAGGGCAAAGTCCTTATCATCCCAGCACCGGCGTGCAATAAGGCCGTACGCCCTTAGCCACTCCGGACCTATCCCGGTCTACTCGATGGACTTGCCCTTTTGGACGTCGCTCGCCTTGACTAGCATTTTGCGGATTAGGCGAGGGCTGGGAGAAAACGGATGTGATGCAGCCATGTTGTCGTGGATGTTGTTATTGTTGTTTTTGATAATATCGCACGTTGATATGCATTGGTCTACTTCCTTTGACCGTGTGAATGGCTCACCGTCAGAGATTCTGGGGACTCTATTTATAGGAAGAGAGGCATGCCGGTGGTTCTACATACAGCGCAACAGCAGCGCTCGACCTCCTTTTGTACTCGTGAAGTCAGTTCGCATTTTGCCAACTCACGCAAAAATCGTACCATGTTGAACACACGAATCATCTACACGTGGAATTGGTGGAGGCTTACACCATCGTACACATCGTGTATGCCAGCTCGCCTGACCAATCTCGTTATCCATTGAAGGCTTGTTTCATCCGCATAAACACGTCTACACAAGATGATAATTTCTGTATATCCGCTTTCACATGTTCCATTTGGTTTTGGCAGACTTTCCAGATCTAGATTTGTATTGTTCTTTCATGTCGGGTGTTTTTGCGCGGGCAACAAATTTTCTAATCAATGTAGCTGCAAATCTATAAGCCATTTGATCAATTCAAACTATCCGTTCTTCTGATGCGACTAAGTGCGCTTTTGAAAGATCGTTAATCTCTTCTGCCGTCCATGATACCTCTCTCCCCATCTATGTCCGTTTTATAATGAGTTTTTGTTGCAATAGTGTCTAATGGATGATGAAGGAAGTACGTGGCATATGTTGGTGGAATCGTACATTTTCCGAGACATGAAATGATGTCAGAATATTATTGTAATCAAAACATTTTATTCGATTGGTACTCTGACCTCCGAAACGGACGACAGTTTATGTACTTTTCAGGTACATACAAGTAGAGTAATGAATTCGGATAGGAATAAATTCATCCGTATTTTCAGAAATTTATCGATTTTTTTGTCTGTATTCGTAATTTTACAGACAACAAATAAAGAGAATCAGATCCGATGGAATGTCACAAAAAATTTAAAATAAGATAAAAAATACTGTATTTATTATAGGCTGCGGTGGAAGTGCTCTTAGGAACGAAAACAGTACGGAGACCTCCCCACTGAATATGTCTTCTTCCCATTTTACTCGCTACTGATCGTCAATTCTCCCTTGACCCTTTTACTGCTGACCCTGTGAGACCTTCTGTAGTATCGCTACACATTACACATACAACATCATGTTCCACGTTTCACACTTCTATCTTTAGACAATTTACATGTATATAAAAGTGCTCAATGACGGAAAGAATCTAAGAAACAAGATTCCTCCTGTTCATCGATATGGAGTAATCACAGGTTAACGGCCTATTCATCTACCACTGAACACTACCATAAACCTTCGAATTACCATATCTAACGTATATTTCTATCGCTCCACTAGCGTCCATTCTGCGAACATATCTAACATATATTTCGCACGCTTCACTAGCGTCCATTCCGCGACACCATTTTCCCCAAACGTACCACTCTACGAACATATCTAACATATATTTCGCACTTTCCACCAGCATCCATTCCAGGTACCATCTATCGCAAACATACCACGCCACCTGCGTATATAACCCAATGTTACATATATTACATATGAACTATGGCAGCGCAGCAACCCATCATGTCAACGATCCCCGAATTGGATCCGGACAACATAATTCCGTGGATTATGCGATACAATGCGAATCTGACACTCTTTAAATTACATCGAAAATTGAAGATATTAATTATACGTTTGAACCCGTTCATCACTGCAGCGTCAGTGAGGTCAACAGCATCATAATTTTATCCCTACCAAAAACGGTAGCATCAGCAGTGCTAACTCCTAGGACACCTCGTAAACCATGTCTTATAATTTCTCGCGTCCAACAGAAACAAGACTGCACAATCGTAGCTTATCACGATACTCTACAAAACAAAGACTATAATACCATCATTACCAGTTACGATAACGCGCAGGACTACGTCGACGCACATCTCAAGCTCCGAGGTCAAATGTCGGTTGCACGCTACTCCGGAATAGAACATGAACATTCAACTACGAAATTCATCAGAAAAGGGCTCAAACCAATCCCACATTCGTACCAGTAATCTCATTTTGGCTCCTGCACATGCCCAAAACAATCCAGACACTTCAAAAACGATTCAAATTTTAGAACGAAACGCACTTCAGACCGCACAATTACCTCCTGCTTTCCCTAAGACTCCCACACCATCACCAAATCAAAAATATACTTCTCCAAACTCATCTCGTCGTCTACTAACAAAATGCTACCACCTCCATGCCGCAAAGGCAGGGAGACCATTCAACTACTCCGGTAAAGAATTCAGAGACCCAAACAATCCATTAAGCACAAATTACACCCCTTCTTACACCAATCACAAACCACTTTTTAATAAACCTCCGCATATAATGCGGCATCAAAATACATCCCGACTAACCAACAATGTACCCAACCATGCCATAGGCTATGCACGTCACATGATAGAAAACGCCAGCAACAACAGCAATCAATAATCGAACAACATCGAAAATCAACCTGATGAAGCATTTCATTCTAGCGATGAGGAACCAACCACCGGTAAGTCAATTCTTGAAAGTGCGGCCCATCCCACACATACCCCGATGCTTGGAACGCACATGAAAAATCTAACACATCCCCATCACTCTATCGCTGCTACTAATTCTCACACCAACATCACCCACGCCGGAACCATTCACTCACCCAAAACTAACGGCTTCATTTCAGCTCAGGCCATAACGGCTCCAGACATCCGTAATACCCTCCTCTCGGTCTACAAAATCACGAAATCAAAAACGTCTGTTCTATTCACAAAAGAATATGCATATTTATTACTCAAAACCATTATTCAATCGCTTACACTCCCCATTCTCATTGCTAAATGGGAATCAACATCATACAATTTATTATCTCCATCATGCAACCAGAATAACAAAATCACTCCATTTTTCGCTCGTATCATCACAGATCAGCAACCACTCCCCTATAATTCCCCTGAATCATTTTCACCTGATCATACATTCAATTCATCATTCATTTCGTTCCAAAACACGCAAATTTCTAAACCTAAACCCCAGACCTCTCCTAACCATAACCATATAACCTCCACTTCTATAATGTAGAAACTCCATTCTGTCCTACCGTCTTTTACAACATCCCCTATGCAACGTAATACAACAACTACATTACACTTGTCATTTAATCACGCACAAATACCCCTCCATATCATCATCAATTCGGGTCTTTACCCAAGTTTGGCCCATATTTCAATACCAAAACATGAGCTTTTGACGTTTACAGGCTGTATTCATGGCAAATCAACACAACAGCCATACCTCTCCCCCTCCCATGTAACCTCATACCCATGTCAATACGGCTCCGGCTATATAATTGGGCCCACTGCTCCCCCTTCTGCCATATGCCACCGCCACGTTGTCACTTTCCTAGATATTGCATCACGATTCATCATTTCCATCATCCGTTTCCGTTGGGAAATCCCCTCTCTTTTACCCAACAAAATTCAATTTATTCATCAACTACATTGCAGATCTCCTGACCGGTTTCACAGCGATAACGGCAAAGAATACCTCAGCAACACCGTCACATCCTTCCTAATCCATATTGGTACGACAAAAACAACCATATCGCCTCACCAACCTCAATCGAACTGAAAATATTAAAGCATAAACCGAACCCTCCTCAACGCTGCATCCTCATCACTGGCACACATCCGCATACCGAACAATTACTGGGTCTACGCTATCGTTGATGCTACATTCAAATACAATCACATCCCACACAGTACGACCAAAAAAGTGCCCATGTCTATATGGCAGCGTCTCTCTCTTTCCTAAACTATTTATTCCATTCCGGCACCATAGCACAACAGTCGATCGTAGCAACAAAATAACTTTCGCCTCGATCACTACCAGTATGATTCCTACATAATATCAACCACTCACAGTTTAAAGTTATGTTTATTGATACTAACCACTAAAACATTTGTCGAGAAACAGATTTCAAACCTTACCGCCCCTCGTTTAATCCAGCATTCATCGCTGTACCTGTCTTACGCACTTACCATCGCCATGCCACTACCCCCTCCATTCTCCCTGACCCCCGCGCCGAAAGCTTACAAACAGATGCACAAATAACCTGACTTGTTACTATGGCATGCTGCTCACCACGGCTAGATCACCTACTTACTGATAACTGCTCATTCAATGGATCAATAACAAAGAAACATCGCCTAACATAAAAGAACTTAAACCAATCAGCCTCACAATTACATACCGCTATAAACTTTCGGATGAAAACACCATAACACGTAAAGAGATATGCGCCATCGGGAGAGATCTCATGAAACCAACTATACATTACGACCCTAACCATATCAGCGCCTACGCGGTTGAAAAACATCATCTAGATTCCTATTTGCTCACGCTCGTAAGATTGAGCAACCGATCTGTCATTTTGACATTTACTATGCCTTTACGTATGAAATATATGATCAGAACAATACCGTATATGTCAAACAACTGCCACTCTCTGACGATTCATTCGTATATCCTGACTGCACATATGGTATTCTAAAGAAAAACCTATACGGATTTAAACCTGCTGGTAACATGTACCTCACATTCCTTCATACCCACCTCGTATCCGACAACTATAAGCAATCGGAGGCCGATCCGTGCATATATTATAAGCACGTAACAGAAGATTCCATCATCATTTCTGTCACCATTGAGGACTTCTTGGTAACAGACCTAGCAATGCATACATCAATGCTTTCCATGGCCATCTGTCACTCAAGTAAACCGTAGAAAAACTAGGGAAGCCCACATATTTTCTTGTCTGGGATGTAACCAATGCCTCCAATGGCGACATCAAATTATCACAGCCGACCCTCATATCAAAAGTCACTTCTAAAATAAACCTCCAACATTCCAATCGAAGAACAACCCCACTTCCTCACAAACCAATCATGGATGATTCATCACAACATGAACCTTTACACGAAACTGCCAAACAACCATACATAAGCTGCCTCAGAGATATTCGATATCTCGCCGACTGCACTCGCTTCGAGATATCATTTGCCACTACCAGATTGGCTCGTATGATCAACAATCCCACAAAAATGCACCCATCTCTTCTCAAACACATCATCCGGTACCTCAACGCCACCAAATATGATTTCATCACAGTTAAAGCGTTACCTAACAATCCTCTCACCTGTTTCACAGACTCGGACTACACCGAATCAAACAACCGTCGTTCCACCTCAGCAGAAATCTTCACATCCTACGACTTGCCCATACACTGGATTTCGCGCAATCAAAGCACTGTGGCCCTCAGCACTGTCGAAGCCGAGTGCGTCACGACCAGCAAGGCTTTACAAGATTCGTTATGGATTTGTCGTCTAATTACAGAAATCAAACCAACTTCGCTACGTCCAACCCCATTCATGATTTACAACAACAACGTCATCGCCATTTCCATGCACACCGGTAAAACAAAACGCCACAAACACATCTACGTCAAACACCACCATCTCCACCTCCACGTCACCATGAAATAAATAACGATACATAACGTGCCATCATCAACAAACCTCGCTGATTTACTTACCAAACTACTATTATCTCATCGCCACCAATCCCTCATGAAAGGAACGAACGATCCCTCCACCATCATGGCACTCTCACTCAAGAACATCAAGCACGAGGGAGTGTGAGACCTTCTCTTTTTTATTCTTGAACCTCTCGGCTTACTTTACATATATAATAATGCATTACCTTTTTCTTTAATTGATACATATTACAAGACCTTTTTTTGCAATACAAATTTCTTTTTATTGTTATATTCGATTCTCTTCCCCCATCTTTTTCCTTATTTTTTTACTTTATCCTTTCCTCTCTTATGAGACCTTCTATATCATTGCTACGCGCTACAGGTTACACATACAATATCATGTACCACGTTTCACACTTCTCTCCTTTGACATTTTACATGAATGTCATCTCTACTTGAAACATTTTTAAAGTGTATTCAGGACTGTATGTATTATCGGTGTATATTCGATATGGCCAATAGGAGGGGAGAAAACAATTCTAAAACTCACGTATAGTTGTATGTCAAATTATATGTACCGTTCAGATGACTTGTCCAATTGAACGGATTTCAATTTTGAAAGTAATTTGAACTGTACAAATTGCACGGGATTTTGTGAAATTTCACTGTCGGCCGCCTTCGTCACTTAAAGTCTCCTCAACGGTGGAATCGGTAGATTCCTTCGACTTGCAGCGAATTTTTAAGCGACTGCAGCAACAGTCAGCAGCAATTACTGCGGTAGTCAATGCTACGAGACAGCTAAGCGACGATCAAGATGAAACGTGCGATCATGAACCAGGTGCGTGGGGGCCGTGCACCTGGTTCGCAGAACTCGAAAAGCATTCATTCGACATGGGAGGTGGAGTATCTGGGCAGGAGTCCTGTGTACCACGAGAAGGACTTCCGGCAGCGATTTGGGGTACCGACTCTTCTATTTTGGAGAATCCATCAAAACCTCGAAGTGAGGAATGAAAGAGCCGTGCGAGCTCCTGGATAACTTGATAGTAAAAAACCAACTTCACAACCACAGATTCATGATGTTGGAAAAACATTTAATGTGGTCATTCGTATTCTTCGTCTTCTGCTTCATTGTCTACCTTCTTTTCTGTATCCATCATCATTTGAAATAATTCTTTTTACCGTTCAGATTCTTTTGGCAGCATTTGCATCAACCGGAAATTTCGTTCCGCCCGACGATCACGCTATTGAAAATTTGCCAATCTATTCATAGCCTTTGTATCATTTTCAAAATTAAGCTGTTTCTGTTTTCTGTCGCTTTCTTTCTTTCTTTTCTGCACATTTCTTTTTAAATAATTATCTCCTCATTGTCTTTACATGTATCGGTCTCTCGCACTTTACATCATCTTCTTTACTGCTTGAATTTATTTCAGGTACCACAGCTTCTTTTATTGCCTTGTCTTCTTCTTCCTCAGAAAGTCCGTCAAACTTCGGGTAGTCGCTCAAGAATGTTGCAGCTTCCAAATACTTGAACTCCGCACCATCTTTCGTTCCCCATTCAGCATCTTTCTCCCTGTTTTAACTCTGTACTATGTCATCGTCATTTCCATGAGCTCCTCATCTGTACTTCCACTGTTGTTTCCTTTCATAATTTGTTCTTTGGAATCCAAGTACACTATAACCCCTATTCTAAGTGAGCACCATTTCGCCTTCAAAGCCAACGGCTGCCGTTTCAGTTCAAATATTGAGTCACAGTTCTCTTCTATACGGGTCCACATACTGTCTTCACTTTGGTTGGTGCCTTTCGTGCCCTGTAATATCCATTTATTTTCAAGGTATAGACCCTCCCTCCCAGAAAAATGTTTCCCCCCTTTCCTTCCATGCTTGCAATTCCAGGTGATATCTTTCTACTGCGTTTTGTTTTATTATTGGAACCGGTGGGCCACCCTTTCTTCTAAATTCCATTAAGAAAATATGGGGATTCAGTTGGAGCAGGAGCAGTGACAGTACGTTCGTATGTAATTGGGTCATGATTGGGAATGGCAGCAACAAAACCAAAGCAGTTTCAAAAACAGTACGATTGTTAGTAGCAAAGTGATTATCAGTATTAGTATCAGTGTTGACATTTGTCACCTTAAGGTTAGTATCGTTGCTGTTCATATGTTGGTTTTCATCATCGGTATCATTTAACGCTTCGTGCTGGAACGGTTCGCTAAACATATTTTCAAAGTTGTTTTCATTATTTGGACCCGCAGTACTATGCACGTCCATGTTTGCGTTATTGCCATTATTGACGTATTCCTTTGATGATCTCACATTGCATTATCCGTATGCAGACTTCGTTCGCGATTTAATGAATTAACTGGAGGAACTACGTGGTGGAATGTATGAATCGGCAACTGGAGGTCTCCATGGTTCATGGATTGTCCCAGCATGCATTACTTTGTCGTCCTTAGACCCAAATAAAGTAGATGCGTCACTAGCAGCATTGATTCTTCTGCTACGGGATAGAAATATGTAGCAGGGGTTGTCATGTCCTGAATGTTGATATTGGTTGATGATATTGTTGGTTGGTATGTCCGCCTAAAAATGGTCTATTTCGTAGGTGGGGTTACCCATCCTCCTTTTATTTGCCAGAAAATTCTAAAAACCGCCAATTTCATCTTCAACGACGGTACTGTATGCACAGAGGAGGCACGGATCCTTGAAGGCGGGAATAATCCGGTGTGCTAAACCGGAATGTTATATTTTACGGGCCACCATTAAATATTCCGAAAAAGAACTTTCACCTGACCGCACCAACCGGATCTTATTTTTCTCTTAAAAATAAATTGGTGTCTTCTTGGTGTGTTCGATTTCATTTAATCGAAAAAGAACCCGAAATTAAACCCGATTAAATTTTAATCGAAATTAAACCCAAGTGGGGTTACCACTTTTTAATTTGTTTCACTATATGAACACAAAATGTAATCAAATTTATCGTGAGTAGAGATGCTCTAATTGCACCAACACGGTTTGTTCACCTACAAGAGGCTGACAGTTTTTTTCCTATCAGTTACCATCTCTCATTCTAATTATTAGTTTTTCCTACGCATCAACAGTACAGAACATATTTCACTGTATGGATTACATGGTAATTCCCTGTCCTCTCGTCACATTCTTCCAAGAACTGTGTCCTGTCATGCTCTCGTTCTTAAACAGGTATCCTTTCTATCTATTTAAAAATTTGCTACATTTACATACAACTGTTTTCAATTGGCTCAACACAATTTTATTTTTACACGCATCATGTTAACATGTTTTTCATGTCACCCGTAATTTCGTCTATCCAAATACATGGATTCTTTTCCTCCTCCGGACTATAGACATTTTCACCGCCTAAGGGAGAATCCTTATCCCATTATTCTAAAACTCAATGACATTATATGCCATATCATTCCGCTTCTTTCGACATATTTTTTATTAAAATATCGCGAGGTGCGACTTCCCCACTGTACAAAGCTCTTGTAGGGCCTACTTGCCTATCGCATTTTGCAGTATCTCTTATGCAGTAAAAATAGATATGTTTACCAGTTTCAACGGTTTCAAGAGACTGTATTCCATCTCGTTTACACCTAATTAATGAAGGAAATGGTGTTTTGTCAACTGACTTTGAGGGAAGATATAGATGTAATCCCTGCATGGACTCCACGCAGGGATGACATCTATATCCCTCGGATGGAAGATGTTGATATCATTGCCGAATCGTATACTTTGATTCAATTGCGTTGACAAGTTCGTGCGACACGAAACCGGAGCAAGATTGACATAGATGTGAAAGTGGGAGTTGCGGGTTGAGCGATGATGTTGATTCAAGATGATGACGTTGATTGGGGATGATTCTGGGTATTGATGATGATGATCATTGATGATATTGATTTTCGACGGTTATTGATGATGATGACCATTGATGATATTTATTGTCGACGGTTATTGATGATCATCATCATTGATGATATTGATTGTCGACGGTTGATGATGTTGATGATGATGATTCATGATGATGATTCATGAAGATGATATTGATTGACGACGGTTGATGATGATGATATAGATTCGCTGAGGATGCGGATCTTGATCAAAGATGATAATACTTGTCGATTATTGAGGATGATGCTGATTCTGTACAAAGATGTGAGAGGATAATCGTCGATGATTTTGATCTTTGACGACGTCGATCGAAGACTTATTATTATTACTATTATAGTAAATACCGATTCTTGAACGATGTAGATTGTTGGTGACGATTATAGAGGTAGAGGTGCGAAGCATACGACGATTACTGACGTCAACGCTGATGCCGAGAATTCGAACTAGAGGTGACAAGAAGAACATGACACTAAGAAATAAGAAGAGGTTTTGGCGTATAAAGGTTTAAAGGGATTACACCATCTCAAATACAGTGACACCATAAAACTGCATAAGAGATGAAAGATCACTCAATTAAAGAGTGACACATTTCACACGATACACGTGTGGGAAAATCAATGGACCCTACACTAATATTTACGTTTTCCTAGCGATAGTATTTTCTCATGTGTTTTTCTAACATTGGCATTACTTTACATCTCTACAGTAGGAACGCATTGACAAGTGTGTAAGATTTTCCAGTTGGAATTGATTCTGCTTCTAGTATACGTACCAAGCGTTGGCACAGAGGAGAAGAATAATAAATTCGGTAGACATAATACGAGAACAGACATAACCCTAGCTTCAAAGCAAAAGAAATTGAACCTAGTTTATATCGAGAGATTTGACACAACCTGTGGCAGAGAGATCTACGCGAAACACGCCTGAGCACAGGTTAATCCCATTGCGAGGAGCCAGGTAATCCGCACGTTGTTAAACGTACCCGATTGCTGTCGATTGCTTATTTGGATCGACGAAGCACATCCGTGTCTTCAATCATAGCAGCTCGTAAAACTACTTAGTTGTGGTAGAGCGCCTGATCAAACCCGCAGATCCACGATCAGCAATTACTTACCTCACTTACCTGCCTCTTCTGTTTTCATTGCACAAATACTAACTTTATTCACATACAGAGGTATTTCCCCGAGGGACCGTGCGCATTACATTTGACTCATTGTTTTGGTTTTTCAGGGTTGTTTTCGAAAATCATCCCTTAATTTAATATTAAAAATAAAATAAATTTGAAAATTTTATGATTTGAGAAGAGTTTAATTAAAAATTAAATTTTTCGTAATATAACTGATGAAGCACACTGTAAGATACACTGTACCACCTGAAGTACGAAAATGATATAAAAAATTTAATTGCTCGTTTTTAACTTGTCCAATAAAATTCACTGAACATTAAATGTGCCACCTGACACCGGACCGACATGTACTCCAGGAACATGCTGTTTCACCTCGTTAGTGGACGGGTGATTAACCACATGTTCATCTTCACCATTCGAACGTGGCAGTTTGAATGGGGGTTCATTCGTTACATCTCCCAAGAGATCGCGCTGCTGCTGTATACCCTCCCCATCCCTCAAGGTCAGATATCTCTTAAGCAACCTCGGGTCCCGATGACCAGTCATGAGTGCGACAGATGAATCGGAATGTCCTTTTTCAAACAGCAGAGTAGCTAAGGTACCTTTTAGCCCATACATGGTCACCCAATTCTTGATTCCGGACCCCTCAATACCCTCCGCCGTACATGCATTTTTTCCAAATTTAAGAAGCCATTCTTTCCCACATATTGACGCTTTCAAAAGTAACGTGGGTGCGTTGCATCGTGCTTAATCGCTAAAAAGAAGCGGTCGGTTCCAACTTCCAATGATTATCGCAGTGCCATATATTCGTCAATATCTTTGTCAAAATTTATGGAACCATCGCCATAGTCCTCGTCGTAGACATGAATCTCCTGAAGTTTTTCACCAATAGAAGACCAACGACCCCATGACTTTTTAGAAACTCCACTTGTGCTCACCATTTCTCCAGTTATGACCCATACCTTGTCTCGGATAGACATTTTTCTGAATTGCGGTCGGAAATGCCAAAGCGGAAGGTCGGATCGCTGTTAATATTCCAATTCTGAAGATAAGTATTGTTTGAAATACCAACGGTGTAGACTTATTGAGGCTTGGGGACGCGTACAAAGTCAAAAGACCTTCCCGAGAGAGAACAATGTGACTGACAACCTTACGAATACGATGTTTCTCACATGCTTTGTTGTCCACCACCACAAATAGGCCGTCCTTTGGGTAGTTGAAAATTGGACCGGATGTAAACTTCAAATCATAACCCCAATCCGCATAAAACCCCCGCTGTATACCGAATATGTACGTCTTCATTGTAGAAGGTGTGATATCTTCTCCGGTGTGCTTGTTCTTGTAGTTAGCAACGAATTTGATCCAGCTGAAAAGTTTGTGTTTGATCTGTCCTGAAGTTCAGCCAACGTAGCTATGCACTACGTCCATCCGAAAAAGTACGTCCATCCGGGAAAATATATTCCCGCGTTCGAAGCAATTTTTCATCCGCCCCAAAAGCTGTGGGTTGAAATTGATTTGTAGCTTAAATCGAATAACGCAGAAGGAATCAAGGGCGCGCAGAGCACTCATATTGGCACGTTTTGTGTTCGTCGAAATTGTAACTCCTAGGAGAGCCTGAGCTTCTCCGGAGTGTATCGCTTCTACTGTAGGCCGCGCCTCTGTCCTGTTTGTCCAAGCTGGGGATGGTAGTGTACAATCAATGGAAATTTAGACTTCATCGAAGTCAACAAAAGGTATGGTTGGCACTGCGTTTGGTTCTTCGCTTGATTCTTGACTCGATTGTGGAGACTGAAGTAGAGACGGTGGATCAAAGATGGTCGGGGGTGAGCCACTCACGTGGGAGGTTGTAGAGGTAGGATACATGGGTGAGAAATGGCACGTCGACCTTGGATGATTGGAATCAGCGACGGATGTCCTTTTCCTTTTCGCGGTATAAAAATTGTTTGCGTTTCCCGTTAATACAACTGGTATGTTCGTTTCAGCACACCGCCGTCATCCGATTACTGTAAGTATTGTCTTCATAATTTCTTAAAATAATTAATGTTGTATTATCTTTCAAAAATATAATGTAACTGTTGAAAATAATGGTAGAGTTAAGATTTTATTAAAAACTTGATTGGCAGTACGTATCTAAAAATTTTTGTATTCCATTTATTTAGAGTGAAGCTTCCCTTGTGAATGCTTGCACTTATATGTTTCTTTTTCTTTCGGTTTGTTCACACTCGTCGCAAGAATGACGACGACGGTTGAAAACATTTCAGTAGTTGCAACCTAGCATAGTACAGTGTAAACGGTAAACGGACACTAGAAGTGACACGTCATTACTGTACTCGTATTAGTACACGTACTAACGAACGAGAAATCATTGTCATTCTATTTGGTGTACAGGTGTAACACGTTACAGCATTGTCATGCGTACCTTGTATTGTCGTCTCAAATTCCAACACGCCTGCTCGACGATTGTGACCAATAGATAAAAAAATAAAACTTCCAAATTCTTCTATTCATCTCATCTTCACTCTCATCTCGCAAGAAATCGCGCGCATACTTCATTAACTATGCAATTGGCATTAACTATTATGCTTAACATTAGCCTCACTTTGGACTTACTGAATTATGATTTTGCACTTCAGTTTATATGTTCAATCACTCACACGTTGATTTTGTACCTTACTGTCGAATATACGTGCCCCTCGCAGTCATATTGGAGCAAAACACGGGCCTGGTCAGTTGAGTCGTACTCATTGTGCTCCTACGGTTTCTGAATATGCTCCTGACCATGGCACGCACCATAACCATGTTGCATGCAGAAAAACGATAGAGGGTATCAATTAATTTTGTTATGTTCAACATCACCATCATCACTTCCGTTGGTATTTAATCATAATGTTCAGCATTAACATAAACTTGGACCTACTGAATTATTGTGTGCATTTCGGTTCATATGTTCAACCACACATTGATTCTGGATCAAACTTTGACATACACATACTTAGAAACCATCATCATTAATAACATGCCCTACCTCAATACTCCGGAAACTGCAACTACCATTACTTCCATATGAACTTGTGGATTATCAACCTTGGAATTACTAATAAATTCCATGTTCAAGGTTCAATATCGCATCTTGACAAAAACAAACAAACAAACAAGCAAACAAAACTTGAAGATGGGAGACACTATTCAGACTCATGAATGTCATATTCAACTGGTTTAAAGATGATTTTCTGCATCAGAAATTCGAATCGCCTAGGGTCTAGGTATTTTATCAAACAAATTGGTAAGTTATCATTAGTAGAGATGTGCTCAAGTTGTAAGTCGTTCTTCCTTACCTTTTCACTAAGGTAGTGGTATCGCAATCCTATGTGCTTTTATTTGAGGAGCATTCCTTCTCCCTTTGCCAACACGAGGCATGCAGTATTGTCCTCATGTATCACGGTCTGTCCTTGCTGTTATTCATCCAAATCATTTATCAAAACCGTGAACCATACGATCATCCTAGTTGCTGACTCTGCTGCAACATATTCATATTCTGCGGTGCTATGGGTGATAATTGATTGTTTCTTAGAGCTCCAGTCCACCAGATGCTTGCCGAGGTAAGTCAGTATTCCAGTAGTCTATGTACTCGTGAGGAGGTCATCAGCCCAAGGTGCGTCTGCGTAAACGTGCAGAGTATGCGACTTACTTTTGTTACTATAGAATAACCCATGTTCTCTTGTCCCTTTTTCATATTGAAGTACATCTTTTAGGCTAATCCAATGTTATTCGTTCTGATCAGAAACAAAGCGAGCCAATTCAGCAACGACATACGATATGTCCGGTGTTGTGAAAACGCTTAAATACAATAAGCACCCAACTAATTCGCGATATGGGAACTTGACATCTTTGTCCTTGTTTTGCGGGAATGGTAATTTTCGTACGGCTTCACCTGGTGATAGCAGGACTGGTTTTTGTCTTGCGTAGATAATTGTAAAGCGATCCAATATTCTATCAATGTACGAAGTCTGAGTAAGGTATACTCCTTCTGGCCGATGGCTGATCTTTATACAGAGAAACCATTTGATAATTCCTAGGTCTTTCATCTTGAATTGTTTTCCTAACTCATCTTTCGCCTTTAAAAGCGTATTATCCTTCTTAGACAAGAGAAGAATCTCATCAACGTATATCATAACTATCAATTCCAATTATTCATTCGAATCATAACGGGTGTACAGGCAACAATCTGCATCGCTGGGTCGCATACCACATTTGGATTTTAAAAATTGGTCGAGCGTTTGATTCCACATTTGAGAAGCTTACTTCAATCCTTATAGCGCCTTTACTAATAGAATCAATTTTCCAAGCGGGACCAGTCCTTCATAACCTGCTGGAGTTCGGAGTTCTTACGTATATTACGTAATCGAGTACGGCATTTAGTAATGCCGTACTGACATCCATTTGGTGTATTCTCAACCCTAACTTTACTGCGAGCGATAAGATGGTGCGTGATGTTGACATGCTTAAGACGGGTGCGTGTGTCAGTTCGTAATCGACTCAAAGGTTTGTAAATATCCTTTTACCACCCATCTTGCTTTAAATTTGATCACGTTTCTATCTTGGTCTTCGTTGGCCTTGAATATCCACCTTGTGTAGATCTGGTTTCTGTTTGAAGGTGTTTCTACTATCTGGTATACCTTCATTTGTTTAATGGGGTTTATTTCACCATCAAAAACACGACGCCATTCACTGGCATGTACAGAGTTCATGGCCTCCTTGTAGGTTGTTGGTGTTTCAACCTTTTGTTTCGTTTCCCCTGTAAGGAGTGCAGCTTCTTTCATAGTCACGTCTGCTCCCTCTTTTGCGTTTTGCCGTACTTTTTCATTGATGACAGTTTTTAATTGGCATACATTCGTTGTTGGTTGTGTACCCAAATTGTATGATGGTCTGTGTTTTTCAATCGTACTTCTGATTGATTGATTTTTTTCTTTGACTCTTTTGGTCTTCCAAGGGGTTTATTCTTCTTTATCGTGTTACGTGGATCATCTTTACATTTTATTATAGCGATTGTATTAGTCAATTGAGGTTTCATTTCAACGTCGGTTCTTATGCTATCCTCATTATTGATGTCTGTTCCCTTTGAGGCATCAACAACTTTGTCTTGGTTATCTTGATTAACCATGCTTTCGGTTAAGGAATCTGTAACTGTCGAATTCTTTTCGCCAACTTCTTCGTTTCCACTTTTCTTAAAATCATTGGTGTCGTTGAGACCGTGAATATAATTTAGGTCCGTATTTGGGCCGCTTTCTTCACGGTTGTTTCTTGGCGACACTGTTCAATATAAATTTTCAGATTTAATTTCATTTCATTTATTTTCGGCTTTGGCTTCTGTTTTCTTCGTCTCCCCTTTTCCATAGAGTTTGGACTTGTGTTTGTCTGCATGAATTTTCTCCTCCTACTATCGTGGATAATTCACTCATTGCCAATTGCTCGTCTTCATCCTCGATGAATTCCACATCCTTTGCCTGCACTATTCTTTGTGTAGAATGGAAGTATACTTTGTAGCATAGATTTCCCTCAAATAATCCTACAAGTGTACCTTTCTCTGCTGTTAAATCAAGCTTAGTGCGGTTCGGGAGGGGTATGTATATTAAGGATGTGCACCCAAATGGTTTAAACATCTTTAAATCAGCTTCTTTGTGAATAAACCGATAGAAGGGGTTTCTTTGTTATCAAAGGTGGAGGTGGTGCATCTATTCATGATCATAATTGAGTAGAGAATGGCGTGTCACCGCCAACGTTTGGGTAGACCTGCCTCAATGAGCATTGTGGGCGCCATTTCTGTTAGGGTCCTGTTCATGTGCTCTGCAACATGCATCTGCGCATTTGCAGCTCTTCCCGTGAGCGCATGAGTGATCCTATTGGCACTGAGATAATCCTTCAAGTTACTCGAGCTGTATTCTGTTCCTTGGTCCGTTCTTAGTATTGCACTTCGTACCCTTTGTTACGCATGAAACAGACATACTTTTAGATTCTATCCAAGGTTGGGGTTTTGGATTTCATAAAAAATGTAGTAGTCATTCTTGTATATTCATCAATGTATGTCTGAAATACACTTGTTCATTTACATCTGGTACTGGGAACGGACCGCAGGTATCTGAATACACTAGTTCTCCTGCTTGGTGGGTGTGGATCTTTGATTTCCTTGGGCGTTTGTTGTATGACTTTGCGTGCGGTTTTCCTAGTGCACATCGCACGCAGCTTAGAGGTTTGTTTAAATCCTCTTTTGACATTGGAAACAAACCTATATTATTCAGATGTTTTAAACTGCTGACAGACATATGTCCCAGAAGATGGTGCAAAACTTTAAGTACGCCTGGTATTCCATCATTGAATTCGTCATCTTCACTTTCTGAATCATCTGTTTAACTTTCAGTTGATTTTTCTTTTCCTTATGCTTTTTCTACGTTTAAGACTTTTTCTTCAGTTCCGTAATCTGTTCTATAAAGGTTATCATGACACCTTTTCCCTCTCGAAATGACCTTCTAATTGTTGTGAATAATGGTACATCCCTCACATTTAAAGACTTGACTGATTCGTGAATCGTTGGTCAATTGTCCAACTGATAGTAAGCTTCTACCAATTTTTGGTACTAGCTTTACTTGTCCAAATTTATCATTAATTCCTTTTGATACTATTTCCAACGACCCTGAGCCCGCTGTTATTACTATGCCTGATGAGTTTGTGGGGCTCTTTTGTATGTAGTTCTTGTTATCCGTGTGGTGATTGGATGCCCCTGAATCATTTATCCAGGTTCACCTTTCTATGCAACTGATTCTACATTATTAACTCTATTGTTAACGATGAATGCGAATTGGTTTTTCTCCTCTTGTTCTATGTTCGCATTCTATTTCGGGTGTACTTGTGGTTTTCCAGCGTTTTTTGCTAAGGCATTCATGCAGCATGTTCCCTGCGTTTTGGCACCACTGGAAATTTACTTTAATCTTGCCATTTTGTTGGAACTTCGATTCTCTTCTTCCATGTTTCTTTTCTATGATTGAAAGTGCAGCAGATGATAGATCTGATTTTCCCTGAAGTTCAATTGGAATCGTCGGATCACCCACTTCTTCACGTGCTATGTATTACAATACACGGTACACATGGAATTATTGCAACAGTAGAGAGTTATGGTAGAGTCACGTGGCTAAACTATGACGACTATTTATTTGGGAAAATTCACACATTAATTAGTCATTAAAATTTAGTCATTGTTTTTAACTTTTGGTAGAGTCATTTTTATTAATTATTATTGATAATTGAAGGCATATACAACGCTAAGTATCCTATGAAGGAACATCTCAAATTACTGTAATACAGAACCTGCTGTTGGTGTTTTCTATGTTCCCTCCTTTTTGCAATCGACAATTGAAAGAATCGAAGTCCTCCTCGATTGTTCTCGATTGTCAACGATGAGACAAACCGATTACTTCATGGGCACAGTGAATAAATCAATTAAAAGACGGCGAAGAATACTAAATCATGCATCGATGGTAGGCCTAGACGTTGTGCAAATCTAAAGTCTACTGACGAAGCTGAACAAAAAAAGGGTCCTTAAAAAACTTCAACTAAGAAAACGTAACGTCAGAGCTATGAGTTTCAACCTCAATATTTATTCAGAGGAAGAGAGCATGATTGATTTCAGGTTCCCTAAAAGAGCTGTAAATAAAGTTGCACGCACCATCAACTTTACCGCAGGGCAAGACAGAGCTCCGAGGATGTTTTTGTAATGAGATCACCGCAGGTTGTGTTGTGACGCGGCGCTTGTCCGCACCATGTCGCTTGAAAATTTTATAAATGACGTTCGGTATGCGAAGTTTTGCATTGTCTAAAGTGTTCTGGGACATCATAGAAGCTTACACTGGCAGCTACGGCGGACTCGTTTCTACACTGAGACCAGATTTACTTAACATGCGAGCTGAAGGCTACGCAAAGTCTATACATGACAATGGTGCACCTCTAAGCAATTTCATCGGCTTCATCGAAATTACCAAAATCTCTATGCGGAGACCACGGGACGGCATCGAATCAAAGAGCATGTTATAGTGGACATAAACTCTTTCACTGCCTAGTCTATCAAACCATAATGACGCTGATGTGTTAATATTCTACCTGTATAGCCCTAAAGTCGGTCGACGTCATGATTTGACGTTGTACCGACAAAGTGAACTGGACACTGAATTGCAGGAAAAGCAACAGATAAATTAAATGCGATATTGTATTTACGGAGACGCCACATATATCCTTCGTCCTTGGATGCAAATCGCATATCCACCCACAGTTGCAACTTCACAGAAACAGATTTATAATGTTTCCATGAATGCTGCTCGGGTTGCTGTGGAGTGGTACTATAAAGACCTTAAGCAAATGTAGTCTGAAATCGATTATAGAAGAATGCTCAAGGTCAGAAAAGCCCTAATTTCTTTTATGTTCAAGGTATCGGCCTTGTTATGGAATTTTAAAATATGTTTGGATAATGGGGGACAAACAAAAAACTACTTCCAGTGCGAACAACCAAGTGTACAGACTTAATTAAACATAAACAACATTTAATAAAAGTAACAAATTCTACATAAATTTTTCACAATCGCAGCAAACGCCAAACTGTTTTGTTTTCTCTCTTTTGTTCCTGCTTTCCTCTCTTCCTTTTTTAGTTCCAATCGTGATCTATCCATATCCAAACGTTCGGCGTCTAACTGCAGACGCCTTGTTTGTAATGCCTCTAACCGAACCTCCCTCTCGTGCTGTTGTATGTCTCTTGCTGCCTCGCGATAAAATTTTTTCTCCAACACGAGGCGGTCTATTTCCATTTTATTTCTTTTTCCAACATTGAAATGTTGTCGACCTACATGGGCATTTACTCTCTCAACGTCCTCTCCTTCAGAATCTTCCGAAAAAATTCTTTTTCGAGAAAATGGCGATTCAGTGGGTGTAGTAGACTGGCTTCGTCGGTTCATAGCCAGATGTCGCAACTCTTCTACACTTACACGTAGCCTGTCGTCTAGCCTTGTGCACTCATCCCGCTCTGCGCGACGGGACTCCTCCACTTCATCAACGGTTTGCATCAAATCATCCAGCAAGACTTCCTTCTACCCTCTCACTTCTATTATCCCACTCTGTGACACATTTCGTTGTACTGCGAGACGGTGGTCGGCAATGATTTTTTGTAGCGATTGTTGAGGCTTTTCCAGTTCGACACGTTGACAGGATCAAATCAATTAGGCAGTACAGACGCAATGAATAATTGATGTGCTTCACTAATCTTATTTCTTGTTTCACCATGTCTAGCGACATGGGCATCTACAGACATGACAGCTTTCAGTAATAATATGTAAAAAGGGCGTTGTGAACCGCATACGCCTTCGCGTCGTTGCAGATATTAATGTCTGTTTATCATTTGTCGTGTTATTGGGGACGTCGAGGTCCCCATCGTTACTATCAGCACGCCCTATCATCTCATCGTTCCCGCTGTCCGACGTGCTGTTAGGTGGCACAATGACATGTGCTCGTTAAATATTTGAGTGCTCCATCAGGCTTGTTCCCGTTATGACGATAACCTTGCTTTCTCTCGCCTGGTTTTGCTTGTCGGCGGGTACTTTCCCAATCGAACACAAACCGAGAGAAAAAAATTTAAGATGTGTACATTTTCAGTCCTCCCAAGTACTAGAAAAAATTTTTGTCAAACGGAAACTTATACCAAGGTACTTACAAACGTATACTTATTATTGGCTCTTTTCGATTCTTCATAAAAATTATTATTTTCGCATTTTTTCAACTTAATTTTTTACTGAAACAGCCGTGGCTGAAACGCCGTTTCACTGAAATCTCAGTTACAAAAATGGAAAAATTACGCATTGTCACCTACACACTTTTCTTTTGCACGAGTTCTTTTACCCACTTTTTACTGAAATGACTCTACCAAAAGTCTCTATTGTTTTTTAAAATCTTTACTTTTTTTTTAAAGAAATAAGCAAAGCTTGTGTGTGTTTCACTGTAAGCAAGACAAAAGATTAAATCACATTTTGAAGTTAGTTTTAATTAACTTCAAATCTTCTAATTTTTTAGAAAAATTAACAAATTTTGTGCAGCACTGTAAATACCAGTGTAAGTCACGATATCGTCCCTCAAAGAAAGATGACAAGTGTGTTATCGCTCGGGTTTCTATTTTCCGTCATGCTCATATCACACCCTCGCTACGCTTGGGACGTGATATGAGCACTCGGCATCACCACTCGAGCCCTGTTGATAACGTACACTTTACGAGCAGAAAAAATTATAAAAGCTGTCATAATAATATTAATATTGCACCAATACATTTTCGTGTTGGATACAGTTTTGGAATTTTTCGAGAATAACCGCATGGGAAGGGTACTGTATAAATACCGTACAGTCGTGGAACGATGGAACTTTCATCGTGTATGGGAGAATAATGTTCTGTGGATACAGGTGTAGGATAGAGAGAACGAAAGTTGGTATGCACAGTAACACCTCGTGAATAGAATCACTTGTATTTGTTTGAATGGATGTTGAAACTGACATGCGTTTGTATGAAAATGCTAAGTTCAGGCGAGATATTGAAGTAGAGTCAGGGTGGTACATGTACTGAGCACGATGAACCCAGTTCCGTCTTCAGGATCTAGTTACATATAATTGCAATATGTACGACAAGCTAAATCAGCATTGGGAATTAACGGTATAATTACATCCCCATTGGCGGGGTACATATTATGCAATTAGAAGTACATCTTCGGCAACGGTTCGAAACACCTGTTGTAAATGCATTTTAGCAGATTGTAGTGGCTTGTGCCTTAATCGCTCGGGTTCGAGCGATCGTGTTGTTGAACTGAAGATGGTTTCTTCAGTTTTTTCTGTGGGATAAAATCGATAACCATTTTACTTTTGCAATTCCCTCAGCCGACGGCGGTGTTAAGTAGGTGAGAGTGAATTGCGTGAAATGCAGAATACTGTAAGATACAGCGGAATACTGTAAGGTACAGCAGGATATATAATAAATTATACGTGTGAGATCACTGTTGTAGCAGTATGAAAAGAAACCGGACGTTCGTTCGGTTACACTCCCCCGTTTAAAAGACCAAGAACGCGTCGGGATTTTTCAGCCAAATCCAGTGCCGTGTACTTGCGCCTAAGCAGACGGTGAACGAGACCGGGAACGTCCTCAAACACAACAGCTATTGCTTCCAAGATGTCTTCGATTGCAGGTAGATTCTTTCAGCGAACTCGGGTTTTCAGACCATTCGGATTGTCGACAAGCCCCATTAGACGAGCAACAGGCATACCTGTTTCCGAAGATAGGACGTGTGTCATTTGTGCGGCCTTGTCCAATGAGTTATCAGAGTAAAATAGTAGCCTAGTAATATGGACATCATCCAATTGGACATTACGTAGATCTTCAACTTGGTAGATGTAGTCGCTTATGGGCTTGATAATGCGCCTTGGTCCACACCAGCGCAGTGTCAGATTTTAGCCATGATTAAAATATTCCCTGGCGACGAGTACAAAGTCTCCTTCCGTAAACTTGGGCAGCTGACCAGACGTGTAATACTCACAATGACGCATGTGATTCGACTGAACGGCATTCTGCACCAATGGGTGCAGATCAGCAATATGCATCTTGAAGTTCATCAAATTGATTGCTCGTTCTTGCATTACCTGTAGGATGGTAACGGTTTTATCTGTGGTCGAGCGAATAAATGTTGCGACCGGTGGTTTGGGTTTCAGCACAGTAAATACCGTAACCGGACTCTCGTTGGCTTGCTGTGGCGAGGGTGCATTATTAAGCAAACTTTTAATCATCAGAACTAAATCGGACCACTCCGTTGGGCGATGCTCTAGTTCAGATAGAACTGCCCGAAACGTGCGGATGACTTCTTTGCCGAGGCATTCGATGGCGCCATTACTCCAAGGAGTATATGGCGAGGTGAAGTGATGCGACACTTTTAAACCTTTGGCGACCAACCGGAGCATCTCATTACGGAAGTGGGTCGGTCCGCACGACATCAGACCATTAGGTACCGTAAAAGATGCACACCATTAGATTATAGCGTCGGCAGCCGTATCGGCTGTAGTTTCAGCACATTCAAACAACCACTTCTAGTCTGAATAGTTGTCGCGTAGTAGCAGGATGTATTTATCACCTGACTCACTTGGGCCGATAGACAAATAGTCAAACTGCAACAATTCGTTGGTGATGTACCGTGTAAAGCTTGTCCATACGGTCTGGGTTCCTTACCTCCTCACGCAGTTGTAACGAAATGTATGCATATTTTAACGAAGGAACGAAAATCGGATGTCATTGTAGACCAGACGTATGCAGTGCGAAAGGACTGTTCAGTAGAAGCTTGACCACGATGGCCGCTTGGACCGGTGTGAGATATGATACAAAGACGTAGTTGAAGGTTGTCGTCCGAGTCGGGAATCCATATGGCATTATTTGGATTCTGCCAAATACCATCGTCTGCCAATTGTAGATTAGGGGACGTTTGTCGACGTGCTCTTGCTGCGAGTTGGCAATATCCTGAGGTGTGGACCATTCAAATTCCTCAGAAAGGGAGGATGAAAAGGCAGGTATATTGACTATACGCCACACAACAGAGACTGGAGACCAACGTCCTAGAAGATCTGTCCACACGTTATCAGTGCCTTTGATGAGTAAACATGTGTAATTGTATATACTAAGCCCCACGGCCCACCGAAGGACTTTCCTGGTAGCCGTCTGAGACAATTCAGGGACGACTGAGAGAGGATGGAAGAGGAAGATCAGGTTTTTATAGTCGGTAAAGAGGTCGAAACCAGCCGGAGTTGCAGCAAGCCAGTGCATGCGATCTAATGATGCCATCACTGCGAAAGCCTCTTTCTCAATATTAGACCAATAAAGTTGGGTCGCATTGAACCGACCGGATAAAAAGGCGAGTGGCTGGTGATTTTGCCTCGCATATGACTTGTTCATATCTGAAACTGGTACTTGGGTAACGATTTCTGACCAAAAATTATCCGACGCGTCCGTGAAGAAGCAAAGTCTGTTCTTCTCATTTTGATGGCATAACCGAGTTTGTTTTGCGAGTGTTTCCTTGCAACGATTGAATGCCATCAATTACGTCGTACCCCAGTCGAGATCGGTAATTTGGATTCGTGACACCGAAAGTTTTGTACGCTTACCGGAGCGTCCGTATACTTGCTCCAGGAAAAAATGAAGTGGTTCGACTAGAGCGGAAAAGCCATGAATTCACTTCTTTACCCTCTGCAAGGTGACAAAAACCGCTGGAGTTGGGAGCCTGTGACAGGCGCGGACATTTCGAGGAGACCCTTTAGTATTTCCGGATCGTACTTGATTCAACCTGCGGATACAAGGCGACCACACCATCGGACCGATGTTGAAAAAAGAATGCACTTTCCAGTATGCAATTTGATGCGTCGGTCAACGCAAAGTTCGAAGACGAGTTTAACGCAGGGCATCAATCCAGCAATGGTCTGGTGGTGTACCAGAATATCATCAAGCCAGTAAAGAACATGTGGTCGAAGTTCAATTAGGATTATTTCTACAAGCTGTGATTGCATATGTGTGACCACATTCGTAGTGTTGTGGAAAACTCGAGTAAGAGTGTAGATTCCGTCCGGAGTTATGAATGACTGCAATTCTTGCGATGAGGTTTCGATCAGTAGTTGCCAATACCCATGCGATAGGTCAAAGTTGGCAAAGCAACGAGCGCTTGCCAATTTTCCCAATTCCTGCTCAATGTTGGGCATGGGAAAATTATAGCGGACAGAAAACTTATTTACTGGACGTAGGTCTACAGTAAACCTAAACCATGCTGATCCGTATTTTGGAACAATGAGCGGTGCGATAGCCCACTTTGCCGTGGGGTTCCAATATTCCATGCCAGTATGTACAAGCTTGTCCACAAAATCTTGTAAAATTCACGTTGCGCTTGGGAGTAGTTACGGAGACATACTTTGACCAGACGTGCATCAGATGTCAACTCTATTGTAAGTAGTTTAATGTCCGCAGGAGGTCCAGAAGACAAGGTTGTGCGGAAGATGTTCATGTTAGCTTCCAAAAATTGTTCTAACATGCTCACAGACTCTGTTGGTAAACCATTTGCTCGAGAGGTTTGTATCATTTGTTTAACGGCTGTGCGAATGTCATCATGCTGATCCGTGTCAACAGATTCCAGAAGCGAAGGGTCAGGAAAAGGGTCTTCTTCAGAGTGTGCCTTGTGATAGTTTACACGAGGACGATTCGAGTCAAATTCCGTGTTCGTGACCACGCGGTTGAGCCGGTCGGCCATAAGGCGACTGATAGTTCCCGATTTGTCAGAAGCGGTTGGATTTCTGACACTCGAATATTCAGCGCCGTCCAATACAGAACTGTATTCTTCGAGGAGAGTGCGAGTGTCGATCTTGAGGTGTTGTAAGACATGACGGCTAATTAGGATGTCCTCTCAAGTGAGCTCATCGTCAGCAACCAATTATGTGACATTCACAAGCGCCAATAGATCTGAGGCCAGATTTAGTACTGTGCGCGGTGCCGTCCAGGATCGGGAGAACGAGAAGTTTTGCGCCTCTTCGCCTTTCTTAAGTTCAACGCTTAACCTAACCTGCTTGATTCTTTCCATAATTCCAATGCCTTGGGCAACAACGCGATCAGAAATGTTGAGCGAGATGAGAGTGTCGTCACTGCAATCATCGCAGCGTCTGATAATGGACAACGTGCTGATACCGTTCGTCAATTCCATTTTACAAGATGGATCTTCTGGATCGTCGTTGAGATGGGGACTGTCAGCAATATGGCCGCTTATTCCTTTCCAGAATGACTTTCCCGAAACGGAAGATTTATATGCTTTATATGTTTGCGACCTTGTAGAACAAGCTGGACCATCGCGGGCTCTAGCTGCTGATAGATCCGCTTTCATTGACACTTTTTGAGAATCAGTCATTTTGACACAGTTGTCAATCCAATGACGAAGTTCATTCTGTTTGCAGGCCGGGTTTGGGCATGGCGGTGCTGTTCGTCGCGTGCGAAATTAATTCTTAGATGCTTCCGACTTTCTGTCGGAGTTGTTGCTCGATGCTCGCTTGTTA